>JAKIJQ010000195.1:0-301646 GCA_023373905.1 Rhizoglyphus robini
TTGTGATGCTCAAAGACTCCCTAAGGAGCCGTTAGATCTATTATTATTATCATTTTATCACTCGTTTCAAGTGTGCGATACTTTAGGTGCACATATTTTTAGCAATTAAAATGATTTAAAGGCTTCTTTTAAACTAAAAAAATCTCTTTACTCTCTTGAAGTGAGAAAGAATTTAGTCGTGAAGTACAAAATCATTCAAAAGAACTTTATAGAAAGTTCTAGACATCACAAATAGAGTATTCTGATATTACAATTAACATAAAACAAAAATTTCTTTCATTTGGAGTATTCCATCTCACGAGCTGCAGCTTTATACTCACAATCGGTCACAATCGAATTATCAAAAATTTATCTATAGAAAATACTAAATATGACATGACATCACAAAGGCCATTCAAAAGTTGTACCACTTGTAGGTTGGGGTGTACAGGCACCATTCAGTCCTGCCGCCTGGTGGGCAATACGAGCGAATGTTACACTACTCAGGTCTTGGGACCTTAGGGACCAAGATTCTAGGCCTAGCATGAAGTGTATCACGGTGGAAAATATCCAAGTTGTGGATGGTTTCAAGTTGCGCGCCAACGCGCGCGACCCTTGTGTGGGGTTGACTGGAGGAACGCGCGGGACACATTGCCAATGCTAGCTGAAGGTTGGGACCCGAGTAGCTGTCGTCTTTGCCGCTAACCCTATGGACCGATCCCTTCTTATGAAGACGCGAAGATGACGATCGAAGGCTCAGAAGAGCGCAGTATGCAAGACCATGTTGTTGACTATGGTCGTGTGGTCCGTGAGGACCAATCGAGCGTAGATCTTGTATTATGTTTTTGGCTAAGGTTCCCTTTTTTGCCCACTGGGTCTTTTGGGGTTTTATCCTGGCCGTGCAAAAAACGAAGAGTACTGGAACGGATATGTTTTGTATTGTGTGCTTATTTTTGTGTTTGGAACTAATCTTTTGAGGCCATGAGTGGCCTGGTCTGGTTAGGAGTTGATTTCCCGTCGTGCCATCTGGCGTAACATGGCTCTGGCTATTCCTGGTTTTGGCTGCACGACATAGGTAAACATGTCCATCACCACCGCCAACAAAATCTATTCTTTTCACAAGTTTTATGCTACATATTTTAATTTATATTTTTCATAAAATACAGATTTAAACAATATCCTCCGTATTTGACAATTTTGCTGAGACACTCCTCGAATAACGTCTTCAAAACATTTTCTCCGTAAACATAGTTTAAAAAGTAATTTCTGGTTGATTATGTTTCAGATTACTTTGAGTTACAGGCAAAAACAGTGCTGTGACAAAAATTTGGTAGATTAGAAGATGTCCTTCACTTGAAAGTGTATTAGATGGCGGGGGAAAAAACTCGAATTGTGTTGACTCGATTTAATATATATATCACACAGACTTACAACTTGCCTTGATAGTGGTTAAATGTATTGAACAGATACAGTCAACAGTATGCAATGTGGTCCAAGGTAGACACAATCGCCAAAAATGGAAATCACATCACTTCTGTGTGGGTGTGTTTGTCACTGCGCATCCTCTTTGCGCACAGCGGGCGCACTGCTCGGCGTGTGTGCTTGTCTGTGTCACACAGCCACTGTTGACACTCGGTCCCTACACATTTCTATACAAAATTTGTATTTCCGCTGTACCTTTGACCTTTGACCTATATGGCCTCAAAACTATACAGCACATCTACACCACCACCAGAACATTGTGTTAAATTTTCAGACCGATCCATGCAGTCGTTTTCGATAAGTCGTCTGGACAAGAAATGCCATTCTCCCAAATTTTTGGGGTAGAATCGTCACTCACTATCTCTCTCACACCCTCGCTCCGCTCGGGTGTTCGTTCGTCAGTTCGCTCCTCTAATTAAGTGCATTTGGTGTCGAAATTGGTTGGCACAATCGTTTAGACAGTCATTGTGAGACAACATTTCTACAATCTTTTTCTTTTCTCAAAATTGATCAATCAATATTTAGATAATTCATGAACTAATTCTCAACTAATCAAACTCAATCTACAATCATTTAGTTGGTGAGTTGAGATTTCATGCAATCAGTTATTCCAAAAAACACATTCGACGGGAAAAATTTCACAACTGCGCATTGCCCTGAAATGATTCAAAGCCAAATGGTTTTGTACGGAATGTACTATAAATTTATTGCAATTTTGCGAAAAAATAAAATAGAAAAGATAAAAATAAAAACTTGTTCTTTATAGCAAGAACAGATAATGGTTAATTAGTCATCCATAATTGGTAGACAAAAAGATAAAAATTCTTTAACGTGTGATAACGCAAGTTAATATAGTGGGATCATAAATCCAAAAATAAAGGGCCACTTTCTTCAATACCATTCTGTTGGTGTTGCATTCATTCGTCGTCTTCTCCGTTTTCTTTTATTCAAAAGCCGCTTCTTGTTAGTTTCCTCCCCCATAAGTGAATCTTGGAATTTCAGTACCGATTCTTCTAGTGTCGAAAAGGACGGCCGAACTCGTGACCGATTGTACTGACTATTCGCATTGCCAGTGTCGCATTTGGTGTCACTGTTCGCTTTCACTTCGGTTGACTTGTTGACAATATGAGCATGAGTAGCAAATCGTAGCATGAGTACAACACGGCTGGAGTACTGCAAATACATTTTTATTTCCATTGCGTGTTACACCACCAAAGTTAGTGGCGGCATTGTCAGCGCAAATGGCAATGACTTTATGTCTAATATTCCATTTGTCCATGGATTTAATCAAAGCATCGGCTAATATTTCGGAAGTTTCTCCTTCTAATTTAACAACGTCCATTGTATGTATTTGCGGACCTGATAAGGACTAAAATATCTGACTAAAATTGCACACATTTTAGTATCACCGTGATTAGAACAATCAAAGTGAACCTTACAGAAACGAGCTTTTTTCAACTCCTGTTTTAACTCTTGTTTAGCATAAGGCGCCAAGCAACCTTTAAAAATAGCAGTACTTTTTGTTTTTCCACAAGTAAATTTTGCGTCATGTACTTTGGCAATCAACTTAGCCAAATCAGACACACTGTTCATAGATTGATATGAATTTAATGTATGAAAAACAAAGGCGCTAGAAAATACGGCTACAGGTATGACCACTTGTCGGCATGTGAGATAAGTAAGCTCGAAGAAAAGTCTTCGTTCTTTACAAACTACACTTGATTCTGTATTTGTTGCTTAGTGGGAGTTCCTTGTTTACAACTTGGGTTAACAATAATTTTTTCTTTCATCAAACTGCTCTTTCAATATATCTGCTGGGAGACTTTTAGATCGTTGTGAAGACATCGCGTAATAAATTCGTGTTGCAGAAATGCGGAGGAAGGTGAATCTGATGAACAGGACTGTGAGAAGAACCAAGGAGTTTGGTCAAACACGTGTACACAATTTGGCAACTGAGCCAAATGCTGCTTATTTGAAGACAAATCTGTATCATTGTTGAGAATTTGGACCAATTATTGTGTTGGAATAATTGGTGAGATTAGTCTAATCTAGGCTATTTCAGTCAACCAATAGAAGCAATCAAATAACAAGGGGGACAGGATTTTTGCTCTTTATATGTGGATGACCCCTATATTGATGATGGGAAAAAGTGGTCAACGAAGAGTGCACTTTTATTCACCGATTTTTGGCTGCTACATTAGGAACAGTTGCGGCACTCATAGGAACAGTTGCGGCACTCATTAGAACAGTTGCGGCAATCATTAGAACAGTTGCGGCAATCATTGAGAACAGTTGCGGCACTCATTAGAACAGTTGCGGCAATCATTAGAACAGTTGCGGCAATCATTAGAACAGTTGCGGCAATCATTAGAACAGTTGCGGCAATCATTAGAACAGTTGCGGCAATCATTAGAACAGTTGCGGCACTCATTAGAACAGTTGCGGCACTCATTAGAACAGTTGCGGCACTCATTAGGAACAATTGCGGCAATCATTAGAACAGTTGCGGCACTCATTAGAACAGTTGCGGCAATCATTAGAACAGTTGCGGCAATCATTAGAACAGTTGCGGCAATCATTAGAACAGTTGCGGCACTCATTAGAACAGTTGCGGCAATCATTAGAACAGTTGCGGCAATCATTAGAACAGTTGCGGCAATCATTAGAACAGTTGCGGCAATCATTAGAACAGTTGCGGCAATCATTAGAACAGTTGCGGCAATCATTAGAACAGTTGCGGCAATCATTAGAACAGTTGCGGCAATCATTAGAACAGTTGCGGCACTCATTAGAACAGTTGCGGCACTCATTAGGAACAATTGCGGCACTGATAGGAACAGTTGCAGAACTCATGCTTTGTAAAGACACATTGCGATTCAAATGCAAACGCGATTTTATTTATAGTAATTCAAACCATTTTACTCGAAGTAGACTCACTGGCAGAACTGTTCTTCTTGGTTCTTGGCATCCGTCCACCGTTGCACCACGGTGTCTTGTACTTGTACACCCTGTCCCGGTTGTTCTGCTTCCGTCCACCCTTCCCATCACTGCTCTTACCGAGTGCATTCTTTTTGGATTGAATGTAAAAGTACAGCAACACCACAAAAGTGCCAACCACACTGAGCAGTATTCCACCAATTAGAGTCGGTATAAACCAGTCACTGTTCCCATCGGTCAGTGCTTCCACACGGTCTTCGGGTCGATTCGCCAGCTCATCACCAGTGTTGGGTGAACATCGAAAGTATTCGCGCATTGGAATTACTTGCAACTTGAATGGTTCACCGCTTTGGCTGCTGAGACGTTGATACAAAAATTGATAAACCTTCTCGGCGGTAAAGTCCCACAGGAAAACTTGATTCTTCACGATCACCCCAAATGGAGGTTGACCAGAGGTGGTGAGTAGATCATCGCCATCTTGATGAAACTCATCATCACTTGCCTTGACGAAATAGACGGTCCATTCATTGTCGCTGTCTTGAGCCTTGACCTTGAGCACAAAAGGGGTA
This sequence comes from Rhizoglyphus robini, assembly GCA_023373905.1. NCBI lineage: Eukaryota > Metazoa > Arthropoda > Arachnida > Sarcoptiformes > Acaridae > Rhizoglyphus > Rhizoglyphus robini. Next base: position 4,968 of record JAKIJQ010000195.1, read on the forward strand.
GGCTGATCCAGAAGAAAATCGTAAAAGAGGATTCTGCGCCTTGAGACATCAGTTTGGAGTAGATAGTCGTCCCGGTGATTGTGTCCATTGAGAACGGTACTAAAGGGCAGTCCAGCCACCGGTGGTATCCCCGGATATCCAGAAAGTTGGAAATCTGACATTTCCATGTCAATTCCATGCCTGATCCTGTGGACAAACAGTTGGCCAAACTGATAGTGCAGTACCACTACACCACCGTCAAAGATCGTATAACGACCAAAGTACTTGAGCTGTCCGTGTGGCTTGATTTGTGACTCGTACATGGCTCGATCGGATCCAATAAACCAGGACACTTGCTCGTACTTGGTGGGCTGGAGCAGTGCTTGGGACACCTTCCAGCGGAGATACATTCGAGAGTGTCGTGGATCGATCCAATCGTGCTGAATCTCGTACAGATTGTCACGTTCAATCAGAATGAGGTGAGACTCGTTGCGGGTGAGGGACTGCATACGGATGCACGAGTTGAGGGGTTGGGGGGATTGGATGCATGAACAGAAGTGATCCTGTGGGGAGAGGGTGGAAAGATGAGTTGATGGATGAAGAATAAAAAATGAAGAAAACTTACCTCGTCAGCAATTTCAGCTCGAACGAAAGAGACAAGAAACACCACAAACACAACTTTAAACTCCATTTCGTGGAAGGACTTGTCAAGTTGTCGATAGATTCAGAATGAAACCAACAAACGTTTAAATATTTTATGATTTCGAAAAAGGTTTTGGTAAGTTTCGAAAAACCGTTTATTCGATTTTCTCATTGTAAGTTTTTTCACTGATGTGCCATATTTGATCATTTCGTATTGAAGTTTTGTTTCATTTTGGAATCTCCAACTTTATTTTGCTTTCTGATATGTTCTCCTTCCAAATGCTTTTCTTGGTGTTTCTAATGGAATGCGTTCGAGCTGAAGTTGATGAGAAGGTAAGAATTCACCCATCACATATCTTCTCTCTATCGTATGGAATTTTACGTTTACCCTTCACATAAAGAAACCCTTCACCTATCACCCTTCAAGTAGCACCTTTCACCTACAAAGACATCACCTATCACCTATCACCTATCACCTATCACCTATCACCTATCTCCATGTACCTATCGCCATTTATCTATCACCATTTATCTATCACCCTTTACCGTTTACCTTTTACCTTTCAACCTTCCCTTTCACCTTTCATCTTTCTTCCTTCACCCATTAATCCACTCATCCTTCACACCATCTCCCCCAACAGGATCACTTCTGTTCATGCATCCAATCCACCTCTAACCTAAGCACCTGCATCCGTATGCAGTCCCTCACCCGCAACGAGTCCCACCTCATTCTGATTGAACGTGACAATCTGTACGAGATTCGACAGAGTTGGATCGATCCGAAGCAGTCCAAAATGTATCTACGCTTCAAGGAGTCCCAAGAACTGATCCAACCGTCCAAGTACTACGATGTGCCCTGGTTCATCATCGATCCGACAGTCTACGAGAGCGAAATCAAGCCAATGGGCGAACTAAAGTACTTTGGAATATACGCAAGTGATGTTAATAATAATATTCCGATTCACATGAGATCGAAGCAGAGTGGTACAACTGCACTACCAGTTTGGCGATACATTCTTCTGTCTGGGTGGGCCACAGGATGGACAGCCACGAGACAACATCAGTACAAGAGGTATTCCTGGAATACCACCGGACACCAGTGCCCCTTTAGTACAATTCAAAATGGACACAGTCGCAAAAAGAACTATTTCTTGCAAGTTGAAGGCGGCCGAGTACTGTTTTACAGTTTCAAGCGTCTTTATCGGGCCCCTGAAAAAGCGAAAGCATTTGTGCTCAAGGTCAAGGCTCAAGACAGCGACAATGAATGGACCGTCTATTTCGCCAAGCCCAGTGACGAGTCTCAAGATCTCGATCTACTCACCACCTCTGGTCAACCTCCATTTGGAGTGATCGTGAAGAATCAGGTCTTCCTGTGGGACTTTACCGCCGAGATGGTCTATCAATTTTTGTATCAGAAAATGAACAGTCAAAAGGGTGAACCATTCACCATTTACCGAATCCCAATGCGCAAGTACTTCCATTGCGGCCCGGACACTGAGGATGAACTCGCGAATCGACCTGACGATGGCGAAGAAGCAGCCGCAACCAATTCCCGCAACGACTGGTTCTGGCCAACACTAGGTGGCGCTCTACTGTTGAGTGTGATTGTCACCTTTCTGGTACTGGGCTACTTTTACATTCAATCCAAAAAGAATGTGTTTGGTCGGCTCAGTGGAACGGGTGGTGGGGCACGACTGCAGAACAACCGTGACCGTGTGTACAAGTACAAGACACCGAGGGTGGCCGGACGGGGCGCAGTTTCTCCAAGAACCAAGTCAAGCACTTCCGAGCTGACTTCGAGTAGAATTGCTTGAATGTATAGATACATCGTTGCAAACTATTAAACCAATTCTTTCAAAATAATATTTGTGTTGAATTTATTTTTCTATTTTTTTTTGTTTTATCTCAAAATGTTAGTTTGTAATTACTCTGAATGTAATTCACATTATATACTAAACGAATGCATACTTTGTGCAGTTAAAATCAAATTCACAGAGAACGATTGGCCAACTGCTGATTCACATTGATACAAACTCGTTCGTATCACGATCATCGAAGAGTGTTCAGTTCTTCGTGTTTCTTGAAAGAATGAGCCAATTTGAAATGAATGTATCAAACAACATGAGTGCGTGCTTCAGAAGTGAGTACCATGGCATTTGCAGTATTGCCAAATGCATAAGTGCGGCTTAATTCAGAGATGAATTCATTCATGTACGAACCAGATTCATCAGAAGACAGTCGTCGTTAGTGTGCTCGAATGAGAATAACATCGATGATGCACGATTCATTTGACGGAACTCAATTCAGTTTTCATCTAAATACTCATCACCAAATCGAAATCTAATATTCAACAATAGAACATTTAGGTTTATTGTTAAAAGACAAAGAAATACATTTGAAAATCTGATCAATTTTTGAGACAATGAACAAACAAATTTATACTAACAATGAATTGTGAGACAACAAATTGGGAAATATGGACAAGAGAAAGATAAGTGCAAAGTATAATGTCAATAAATGTTTTGACAGACTTTACAAGAAAATAAAGAATAAAGTCGAGCATCACTCGTCCACCACCACTCGAACATATTCGTTCGGGTCTCACAGGTCCACAATGTTCTTCTCATTCTGTGCTTTCATTGACTTGGGCAGTCCAAAGTGTTGGGTTCGAATGTGTTGGACCAGATTTCCACGCTGTTTGCATTGCTTGCTGCAGTGAGGCCAATTGCAATGGAATTGATTAGTGTTGAGATGAGTCAGTTGGTGTAGTTTCAAGCGATCTTTAAAGGCAAATGAAGCAGTACAGCCAGGGTGGGTGCAGTGGAAATGGTTCGGTTGATGTTTGGCTTGTTGATGAAGTTTTCATTTTGACACGTGTGTCGGACACTTGGACACAGTCGCTCACAAAATTGCATTGGAACTGACCAGTCAGATGATTCTTGTACCAGTGATCGTTAGCTTTCTTTTGCGAATCATATTCTTTGTGGCACACTGGACAAAGGAATCGAGTACTGCGAGAATGATTCATTCTGTTATGAGCAGAAATTTGTTGTCTGAAAAATAAAACTAGGTCAATTTAATGTAGAATTGTAGTATTCACTTACGAATTATCGAATCGTGCATTGCAATTCGCGGCAAAACATTGAAGAGGAGAAAGTTGATGCACAGTGCTCAACTTCTTCACCGTCCCATTCAGTTTTGACCGTCACCTGATTGTTTGATGTGCCTGTGCAAATATCACCAAATGTAAATAAGTCAAATACAACCAACCAACAAGTCATACCTTGCTTGTCCAGTCCGTCATCTTCTTCTTCTTTGATTTCCTCCTTAATTTCTTCCTTCACAGTCATACCATCACTGTCCAGTCCGTCATCTTCTTCTTCTTTGATTTCCTCCTTAATTTCTTCCTTCACAGTCATACCATCACTGTCCAGTCCGTCATCTTCTTCTTTGATTTCCTCCTTAATTTCTTCCTTCACAGTCATACCATCCCTGTCCAGTCCGTCATCTTCTTCTTCTTTGATTTCCTCCTTAATTTCTTCCTTCACAGTCATACCATCACTGTCCAGTCCGTCATCTTCTTCTTCTTTGATTTCCTCCTTAATTTCTTCCTTCACAGTCATACCATCACTGTCCAGTCCGTCATCTTCTTCTTTGATTTCCTCCTTAATTTCTTCCTTCACAGTCATACCATCACTGTCCAGTCCGTCATCTTCTTCTTCTTTGATTTCCTCCTTAATTTCTTCCTTCACAGTCATACCATCACTGTCCAGTCCGTCATCTTCTTCTTTGATTTCCTCCTTAATTTCTTCCTTCACAGTCATACCATCACTGTCCAGTCCGTCATCTTCTTCTTCTTTGATTTCCTCCTTAATTTCTTCCTTCACAGTCATACCATCACTGTCCAGTCCGTCATCTTCTTCTTCTTTGATTTCCTCCTTAATTTCTTCCTTCACAGTCATACCATCACTGTCCAGTCCGTCATCTTCTTCTTTGATTTCCTCCTTAATTTCTTCCTTCACAGTCATACCATCCCTGTCCAGTCCGTCATCTTCTTCTTCTTTGATTTCCTCCTTAATTTCTTCCTTCACAGTCATACCATCACTGTCCAGTCCGTCATCTTCTTCTTCTTTGATTTCCTCCTTAATTTCTTCCTTCACAGTCATACCATCACTGTCCAGTCCGTCATCTTCTTCTTCTTTGATTTCCTCCTTAATTTCTTCCTTCACAGTCATACCATCCCTGTCCAGTCCGTCATCTTCTTCTTCTTTGATTTCCTCCTTAATTTCTTCCTTCACAGTCATACCATCACTGTCCAGTCCGTCATCTTCTTCTTTGATTTCCTCCTTAATTTCTTCCTTCACAGTCATACCATCCCTGTCCAGTCCGTCATCTTCTTCTTCTTTGATTTCCTCCTTAATTTCTTCCTTCACAGTCATACCATCCCTGTCCAGTCCGTCATCTTCTTCTTCTTTGATTTCCTCCTTAATTTCTTCCTTCACAGTCATACCATCACTGTCCAGTCCGTCATCTTCATATTCTCGTTTCATGTTATACTGCACCATCAAATCATCATATTTCTTCTTCTCTTGTTCCTTCATCTCCACCAGTTGTGCTCGTAATTGATCATTCTCACCAATCAGCACTCGTTCACGGTCTTTTAGATGACCAATTTCCTCTAGTAACTTGTGATGACGATTCATTTTTGGTAGATGAGAACGGGTCAAGTTGGGTTCGGGAAAGGGAGCAAAAGTAGGAATGGACGTGGTGACCAAAACAGAAACGAGAACGACAGTGAGCAGACAGACAGACACAGCAGAACACACAACAACTGAAAAACTTTTCTCACCTGCCAACTATTTTCACTCTGTTTGGGTGTAAATAGTGGCACTTGCAGTTGTTGTGTTTGCAGAGGCTGCCTCTCCCTCACAGTCACACCACAACAAACAGTCGCACTCTCGCTTGTGAACACATTTCGTGTTGTCCTCTTTTGCTCTATTTCTTATCTCTCCTCATCATCTACATTGGTCAATTGTCATCTACTCGTCATGAATCGTCACGCAGCTGCAGACAAGGACGAGGCAAATTGTGGAATGCATCACTCGTTACGTGAGCAAATGGGTCAACTTGTGGACCGTGAACGAGTGCTGATTAGTGAGAATGATCAATTACGAGCACAACTGGTGGAGATGAAGGAACAAGAGAAGAAGAAATATGATGATTTGATGGTGCAGTATAACATGAAACGAGAATATGAAGATGACGGACTGGACAGTGATGGTATGACTGTGAAGGAAGAAATTAAGGAGGAAATCAAAGAAGAAGAAGATGACGGACTGGACAGTGATGGTATGACTGTGAAGGAAGAAATTAAGGAGGAAATCAAAGAAGAAGATGATGACGGACTGGACAAGCAAGGTATGACTTGTTGGTTGGTTGTATTTGACTTATTTACATTTGGTGATATTTGCACAGGCACATCAAACAATCAGGTGACGGTCAAAACTGAATGGGACCATGAAGAGGTGAAGGTGGAAATCAAAGAAGAAGATGAAGAGGATCATGACATTATCATCAAACGAGAATATGTGCCTGCATACATCAAAACCGAATCGAGTGATGTGAAGATAGAAATCAAAGAAGAGATCAAAGAGGAAGATGATGATGAGGATCATGATGATGACTGTGGATGTGATCGATTTGTGGTGAAGAAGGAAGAGGTGAGTGATGATGATGACAACTCGATGCAGTCCAATTTGAATCCACCAATGGACACCTCATCACGTGATCAACTCCACACCCCAATCCACTCTGTCTGTGCTCCATCAACCAACGAACCAATGCAACTGACCAACAGCTCGGTAACTGAACAAGCAAACATGGATCAAGTGATGAGTCACGAGAATGGATCGGAAGATGAAGATGATGATGAGTTGTCCAACAGTGCAAACGACAATCACGATGGTTCTGTGGTCGCATCGAATGAGCCATCGACCAGTGCTCGAGCACGATCGAATCGAGTCACATCGAAACAGTCAACTGCTTCCACTGCTCGCAAACTCAACAAACGAAAACAATCTCAACCAAATCGAACTGGCAAGAGATCCAAGAAAAGTGTTGAGGTGAATGATGGAGAAGAAGATGGTGACGAGATTGGCATTGAGGTTCAAGATGAATCAAAGATTAAAGTTCTCCATTTGAATTGTACCCAGTCAAATTGTAATGTCAAGTTGGATTCAATGGATCACTTGCACGATCACTTGAGCACTGTGCATCAACTTTCTCCTTTTCAATGTTTTGCCACCAATTGCAATGCACGATTCGATAATTCGTAAGTGAATACTACAATTCTACATTAAATTGACCTAGTTTTATTTTTCAGACAACAAATTTCTGCTCATAACAGAATGAATCATTCTCGCAGTACTCGATTTCTTTGTTCAGTATGCCATAAAGAATATGATTCGCAAATGAATGCTAACGATCACTGGTACCATCATCATCTGACTGGTCAGTTCAAGTGCAATCTCGTGAACGACTGTGTCCAAGTGACCGATACACGTGTCAAGATGACAACTCATCAACAAACCAAACATCAATCGAAGCATTTCCACTGCACCCACCCTGGCTGTTCTGCTTCATTTGCCTTCAAATCTGACTTGAAACTACACCAACTGACTCATCTCGCCACTAATCAATTTCATTGCAATTGGCCTCACTGCAGCAAGCAATGCAAACAACGTACAAATCTGGTCAGACACATTCGAATGTGTCACTTTGGTCTGCCCAAGTCAATGAAAGCACAGAAGGAGAAGAACATTGTGGACCTGCGAGACCCGAACGAATATGTTCGAGTGGTGGTGGACGAGTGATGGCAGAGTTGATTCGACCTTACTTTACTTGTAATGTCTATCAAAGCATTCAGTTGTATATCACTTTACAATTTTCATTTTACTTTCTACTTTTTCTGATATTTTCTCCTGTTCATGTTTTATAATTTTTTTCTCGCAATTTTCTGTTAGTTTCAATTTGAACTCGATTAAACTGATACATTAAAAAGAGGTATTTATTGAGTTATTTTTGATAATTCCAGATGTGGAGATGTGATAATTGCAGCTTGTCATTTGACAATTGCGATTCAAAGGCAAACTCAATTTTATTTATAGTAATTCAAACCATTTTACCCGAAATAGACTCATTGGAAGAACTGTTCTTCTTGGTTCTTGGCGTCCGTCCACCTGTGCACCACGGTGTCTTGTACTTGTACACCCGCTCTCGGTTGTTCTGCTTCCGTCCACCCTTCCCATCACTGCTCTTACCGAGTGCATTCTTTTTGGATTGAATGTAAAAGTACAGCAACACCACAAAAGTGCCCACCACACTGAGCAGTATTCCACCAATTAGAGTCGGTATAAACCAGTCACTGTTCCCATCGGTCAGTGCTTCCACACGGTCATCGGGTCGATTCGCCAGCTCATCACCAGTGTTGGGTGGGGCTGGCTGGACGGGGGCGCAGTTTCGCCAAGAACCAAGTCAAGCACTTCCGAGTCGACTTCGAGCAGAATTGCCTGAATGCATAGATACATCGTTACAAACCATTAAACTTTCTTTTAAAATAATATTTGTGTTATATTTTTTCTATTTTTTTGTCGAATCGAGTCTTAATGAGCTGAATATGTTTTTCAACATTTTCAATTCAACTTTTTACTTCAAAAAGTTCTTATTCCAACGAAACTTTCGCCTTAGGCGTATTGCACAATCAACATAGAGAACTAATATATTTGACGACAAGGAGCAACTTTTCCATGCCGATGAATCGATGAAACAAATGGACACAAATTCATATTCGAACATACCAACAAAAATGTTCAATCTTTTATTGAAATGGCAGAATTGTAAAATGACAAGCTAAAATTGTCAAAAAATGGACTAACTCAATCAAAACCCTCTCATTATTGCATCAGTTTAATCGAGAACAAATTGATACTAATAGAAAATTGTGAAAACAAATTGGGAAATATGAACAGGAAAAAATATCAGAAAAAGTAGAAAGCAAAATGAAAAGTGTAAAGTGGAATACAAAAAATTGCAATGACAGACACATTTCTAGTAAGGTCAAATCAACTGTGCCATCACTCGTCCACCACCACTCGAACATATTCGTTCGGGTCTCGCAGGTCCACAATGTTCTTCTCCTTCTGTGCTTTCATTGACTTGGGCAGTCCAAAGTGACACATTCGAATGTGAGTGACCAGATTTCCACGTAGCTTGAACTGCTTGCTGCAGTGAGGCCAATTGCAGTGAAATTGATTAGTGTTGAGATGAGTCAGTTCGTGACGTTTCAATTTAGAATTACAGGAAAATGATGCAGTACAGCCAGGCTGAGTGCAGTTGAAACGTTTCGATTGGGAGTAATGTTTGGCTTGTTGATGAGCTGACATCTTGGCACGTGTGTCGGTCACTTGGGCACAGTCGCTCACAAAATTGCATTTGAACTGGCCAGTCAGGTGATTCTTGCGCCTGTGATCGTAAGCATTATGTTGCGAATCCCATTCTTGGTGACAAATGGAACAAAAAAATCGAGTACTTTGAGAATGGCTCAGTTGGATGTGAACACGAATCTGTCCTCTGGCAAAATAAAACTAGGTCAATTTAATGTGACGTTAATATAATATTCACTTACCGATTGTCGAATCGAGAATTGCAATTGGTGGCAAAACATTGAAGAGGAGAAAGTTGATGCACAGTGCGCAAGTGATCGTGCAAATGGACCAATGAATTCAACTTGACATTGCAATTTGATTCGCTACAATTTAAATGGAGCACTTTGACCTTTGCATCTTCTCGGTCCTCATTGGCAATGTCTTCACCATCTTCATCTTCTCCATCATTCACCTCAACACTTTTCTTGGATCTCTTGCCAGTTCGATTTGGTTGAGATTGTTTTCGTTTGTTGAGTTTGCGAGCAGTGGAAGCAGTTGACTGTTTCGATGTGACTCGATTCGATCGTGCTCGAGCACTGGTCGATGGCTCATTCGATGCGACCACAGCACCATCGTGATTGTCGTTTGCACTGTTGGACAACTCGTCATCATCTTCATCTCCCGATCCATTCTCGTGACTCATCACTTGATCCATGTTTGCTTGTGCGTCACTCGACTGCAACACTCGAATCGACTGTGCCAGTTGATCGTCATTAGCAGCCATCACTTGTTGGTCACTTTGTTCAGTCACCGAGCTGTTGGTCAGTTGCATTGGTTCGTTGGTTGATGGAGCACAGACAGAGTGGATTGGGGTGTGGAGTTGATCACGTGATGAGGTGTCCATTGGTTGATTCAAATTGGATTGCATCGAGTTGTCATCATCATCACTCACCTCTTCCTTCTTCACCACAAATCGATCACATCCACAGTCATCATCATGATCCTCATCATCATCTTCCTCTTTGATTTCTATCTTCACATCACTCGATTCGGTTTTGATGTATGCAGGCACATATTCTCGTTTGATGAAAATGTCACGATCCTCTTCTTTGATTTCCACTTTGACTTCTTCATCGTCCCATTCAGTTTTGACCGTCACCTGATTGTTTGATGTGCCTGTGCAAATATCAACAAATGTAAATTGTGTCACAATCCAACCAACCAACAAGTCATACCTTGCTTGTCCAGACCGTCATCTTCTTCTTTGATTTCCTCCTTAATTTCTTCCTTCACAGTCATACCATCACTGTCCAGACCCTCATCTTCATATTCTCGTTTCATGTTATACTGCACCATCAAATCATCATATTTCTTCTTCTCTTGTTCCTTCAACTCCACCAGTTGTGCTCGTAATTGATCATTCTCACCAGTCAGCACTCGTTCACGGTCCTTTAGATGACCTAGTTCCTCTAACAATTTGTGATGACGATTCATTTGTTCGTAGATGAGAACGGGTCAAGTTGGGTTCGGGAAAGGGAGCAAAAGTAGAATCAGACGTGGTGACCAAAACAGAAATGAGAGCGACAGTGAGCAGACAGACACAGCAGAACACATAACAACTGAAAACGTTTCTCAGTCTGACGACTATTTTCACTCTGTTTGGGTGGAAATAGTGGCACTTGCTGTTGTTATTTTTCAGAGGCTGCCTCTCCTCTCTCACATGTGACCGTGCTACACATTAGCCTATTTCCTCGCCACATTTCGAGTTGTCCTCTTCTTCTTTTCCCCTGTTGCTTATCTCCCATCAATCTATCTACATTGGTCAATTCTCATCTACGAAGAAATGAATCGTCACTCAGCTGCAGGCAACGACGAGGCAAATTCTCAATCACATCACGAGTTACAAGAGGAAATCGCTCAACTTGTGGACCGTGAACGAGTGCTGATTGGTGAGAATGATAAATTACGAGCACAACTGGTGGAGATGAAGGAACAAGAGAAGAAGAAATATGATGATTTGATGGTGCAGTATAACATGAAACGAGAATATGAAGATGATGGTGAGTTTGGTTCGGTTGTTTGTATTTGACTTTGTTTACAATTTTGCTATTTGCACAGGCACATCAAACAATCAGGTTACGGTCAAAACTGAATGGGACCATGAAGAGGTGAAGGTGGAAATCAAAGAGGAAATAAAAGAAGATGATCATGACATTTTCATCAAACGAGAATATGTGCCTGTATACATCAAAACCGAATCGAGTGATGAACATGTGAAAGTAGAATTCAAAGATGAAATCATGGAGGAAGATGATGGATGTGATCGATGTGTTGTGAAGAAGGAAGATTTGGAGGATGGAGAAATGGTGGAGGTTAAGGAAGAAGACGAGGAGGAGGAGACTCAACTTAATGTCACCGAGGAAGTGGCTGAATCGAACCAAAGTGGTGATGATGAATGTCAAGCTTTGGACAACGTACCATTGAACACAACTCTCACTCATCCAACTGGACAATCTCAACTCACAGTGACTCAATCAGCTGATCTATTGTCACCACAGACCAGCACTGCACAAACAGACAATCCAACGGTAATCAACCAACAGGCAACTGCTTCAACTCAAGACAACAAACGAAAACAACAAACATCGAAACGATCTGTGAAAAGATCGAAGATAACAATCGAAGAGGATGATGAAGAAGATGTTGGTGAAGAAGGTGAAGACTTTGCCAATGAGGACCGAGAAGAAGCAAAGGTTAAAATGCTCCATTTGAATTGCACCCAGTCAAATTGCACTGTCAAGTTGGATTCAATGGCTTTTTTGAACGATCACTTGAACACTGTGCATCGCCTTCTTCCGCTTCAATGTTACGCCACGGATTGCAATGCACGATTTGATGAACGGTAAGTGAATATAATTATAATGCCACATTAAATTGACCTAGTTTTATTTTACAGGCAACAAATTTCTTCTCACATCAAATTTAGTCATTCTCGCAATACTCGTTTCCTTTGTTCAGTATGTTCTAAAGAATATGGTTCGCAGAACAAAGTTTACCAACACTGGTACCATTATCATCTGACTGGTCAGTTCGAGTGCAATTTTGTGAGCGACTGTGGAGAAGTGACCGAAACTCGTATGAAGATGGCAACTCATCAACAAACCAAACATCACTCCCAATCGAAGCATCTCCACTGCACCCACCCTGGTTGTACTGCTTCATTTACTTTTCAATCTCGCTTGAAACGACACGAACTGACTCATCTCGCCACTAATCAATTTCACTGCAATTGGCCTCACTGCAGCAAGCAATGCAAGCTACGTGGAAATCTGATCACCCACATTCGAATGCAACACTTTGGACTGCCCAAGTCAATGAAAGCACAGAAGGAGAAGAACATTGTGGACCTGCGAGACCCGAACGAATATGTTCGAGTGGTGGTGGACGAGTGATGGCAGAGTTGATTGTACCTTACTTTTCTTGTAACGTCTGTCAAAACATTAATATATACTTTACATTATCTATTTACTTTATCTTGTTCATTTTTCCCAATATTTTCTTTAATCTGTCAGATTAACAAATTAAGTCTAATTGTTAATTGTCTCACAAATTGATCACATCTTCAAATGTATCTTTGTCTAACAGTTGTAAGTATTATCACAGTAAACATGAATGTTCCTTTATTGAATCGATATTAGATTTTTGTCTGAGCGGGGGCGAAGCGAAGCTTCGCCAAAGCGAAAGACTTCTACCATGACATTTTGTGTTTGTTGTACGGGAAATTCCGGCAAAACTACTGAATCAAATTGCACCAAATTTTAAACTTAAGCTTTTGGGATAGGTCTGAGTTGCATAAAAATAGTGGTTATCTCAGAAATGCAACAATAAGATCTGACCCCTAGCGCCACCTAGTGTTGAGAATTGTAACTATTGAGACTATTGACAACAACAGCTGACATTTCAACACACAACTCATGTCACATGCATGAGTCATGTGCAACTTTTTATGAGAGTGTAGACACAGAAGTGTTTGGTTTGTTGCCAGTCGTGAACCAAAAACTATAAAATGCATCACTTTTAGTTGTGCATTGTTTTTTAATGATTGGAAGATTCAATGCAAGACCCAGATGAAGACCACCCGGAAGAAGTAGGAGACCAGGAAGCTGTTTGATGAGGATATGAAGGCTATCTTACACCTGTGTGAGATGCAAACGGTCTTTCCCCGAAACTAAACAATGAAACCCATTTTATTTTTTGCACGAATCAACAAACTGCAAATTTGTTTAAAAATGAGAATTTCATATATCCAGGGATATCCGCTGTTCGTATTTATCGACTAAAAGGTTTTTATAGACAAGAAAACAAATTGAAATCGAATTGAACCAGCTTTGATTTATTTTAAGAATCCATTTGCTGACATGTGTTCAATACGACACAAAATCGAACCCAAACATACACCGAAATACGTGCTTTCATTCTTGAACTGTACGTGGACACAAGATTTTGACGTGATAGTTATCACTGGGATTCCACGATCCTTGAATTGGGATACTAATAACTTCGAACAAATTCAAAAAAGAGCCATAAAAATTGCTGATTGCGATCGGCCGAGGCACGAGGCCCGATCGCAATCTGCAATTTTTGTGGAACTTGTGGGGTAGGAAGGTGTGTTAGTTGTATGTTAACATCGAACAGGAGTTCCATTGAACACATGAATTCAACAAAATACACCATTTCGGAAGATAATCTTTTTATATCGAAAATTGTGATCTACATTGAAACCTATGCTTACAGATTCGTATTAGCTTGACAAAACACGATGAACCTATTATTTAGGAACTTTTAATTTCTAATTTTACAATTGTACAATTTGATAGAGAAAAAGTTATCTGGAGGGAAGTATATCTGAAATATTGGTGCGATTATAATAAAAATAAATAAACATTTACCCTGTTTGTGGAGGGCTGGGTGCCCGCCCGCTCAGACTATGCTCCTTTGGAGCCAATGATGTTAATTGTTTATTGATGAGTATTTGAGGGTAACACAAAAATTGAGATCCGTCAAATGAATCTTTCACCATCAATGTTGCTCTCATTCGATGGCTGTTTCCATGTAGATCAGCTACTTCAATGATTGATTTTGTAGATCGCACGTCCGCCAATAATTTCGATGCGACAAGGTATACTTGCTCGTATACGCCCACTAAGAAACGGTACATTTCCTTGAATAGGTACGTTCACAACAAAGGTTGTTTGATATTTACTTTCAAAAATTGTACAGTTCTTTGGGGTTGAAGTACTACTAGTCATTTGTTCATTGAGGTTGTTTGATATTTACTTTCAAAAATTGTACAGTTCTTTGGGGTTGAAGTACTACTACTCATTTGTTCATTGAGGTTGTTTGTTATTTACTTTCAAAAATTGTACAGTTCTTTGGGGTTGAAGTACTACTACTCATTTTGTTTATTGAGGATGTTTGTTATTTACTTTCAAAAATTGTACAGTTCTTTGGGGTTGAAGTACTACTACTCATTTGTTCATTGAGGTTGTTTGTTATTTACTTTCAAAAATTGTACAGTTCTTTGGGGTTGAAGTACTACTACTCATTTGTTCATTGAGGTTGTTTGATATTTACTTTCAAAAATTGTACAGTTCTTTGGGGTTGAAGTACTACTACTCATTTGTTTATTGAGGATGTTTGTTATTTACTTTCAAAAAATTGTACAGTTCTTTGGGGTTGAAGTACTACTACTCATTTGTTTATTGAGGATGTTTGTTATTTACTTTTCAAAAATTGTACAGTTCTTTGGGATTGAAGTACTACTACTCATTTGTTCATTAAGGTTGTTTGATATTTACTTTCAAAAATTGTACAGTTCTTTGGGGTTGAAGTACTACTACTCATTTGTTCATTGAGGTTGTTTGATATTTACTTTTCAAAAATTGTACAGTTCTTTGGGGTTTGAAGTACTACTACTCATTTATTCATTGAGGATGTTTGATATTTACTTTCAAAAATTGTACAGTTCTTTGGGGTTGAAGTACTACTACTCATTTGTTCATTGAGGTTGTTTGATATTTACTTTCAAAAATTGTACAGTTCTTTGGGGTTGAAGTACTACTACTCATTTGTTCATTGAGGTTGTTTGATATTTACTTTCAAAAATTGTACAGTTCTTTGGGGTTGACGTACTACTACTCATTTGTTTTATTGAGGATGTTTGTTATTTACTTTTCAAAAATTGTACAGTTCTTTGGGATTGAAGTACTACTACTCATTTGTTCATTGAGGATATTTGATATTTACTTTCATAAATTGTACAGTTCTTTGGGGTTGAAGTACTACTACTCATTTGTTCATTGAGGATGTTTGATATTTACTTTCTAAAATTGTACAGTTCTTTGGGGGTTGAAGTACTTCTACTCATTTTGTTCATTCAGGTTGTTTGATATTTACTTTTCCTAAATTGTACAGTTCTTTGGGGTTGAAGTACTACTACTCATTTGTTCATTGAGGTTGTTTGATATTTACTTTCAAAAATTGTACAGTTCTTTGGGGTTGAAGTACTACTACTCATTTGTTCATTCAGGTTGTTTGATATTTACTTTCAAAAATTGTACAGTTCTTTGGGGTTGAAGTACTACTAGTCATTTGTTCATTGAGGTTGTTTGATATTTACTTTCAAAAATTGTACAGTTCTTTGGGGTTGAAGTACTACTAGTCATTTGTTCATTGAGGTTGTTTGATATTTACTTTCAAAAATTGTACAGTTCTTTGGGGTTGAAGTACTACTACTCATTTGTTCATTGAGGTTGTTTGATATTTACTTTCAAAAATTGTACAGTTCTTTGGGGTTGAAGTACTACTAGTCATTTGTTCATTGAGGTTGTTTGATATTTACTTTCAAAAATTGTACAGTTCTTTGGGGTTGACGTACTACTAGTCATTTGTTCATTCAGGTTGTTTGATATTTACTTTCAAAAATGATACAGTTCTTTGGGGTTGAAGTACTACTAGTCATTTGTTCATTGAGGTTGTTTGATATTTACTTTCAAAAATTGTACAGTTCTTTGGGGTTGAAGTACTACTACTCATTTGTTCATTCCAGGATGTTTGATATTTACTTTCAAAAAATTGTACAGTTCTTTGGGGTTGAAGTACTACTACTCATTTGTTCATTGAGGTTGTTTGATATTTACTTTCAAAAATTGTACAGTTCTTTGGGGTTGAAGTACTACTACTCATTTGTTCATTGAGGTTGTTTGATATTTACTTTCAAAAATTGTACAGTTCTTTGGGGTTGAAGTACTACTACTCATTTGTTCATTCAGGATGTTTGATATTTACTTTACAAAATTGTACAGTTCTTTTGGGGTTGAAGTACTACTACTCATTTGTTCACGAAGGTTGTTTGTTATTTACTTTCAAAAATTGTACAGTTCTTTGGGGTTGAAGTACTACTACTCATTTGTTCACTAAGGTTGTTTGTTATTTACTTTCAAAAATTGTACAGTTCTTTGGGGTTGAAGTACTACTACTCATTTGTTCATTGAGGTTGTTTGATATTTACTTTCAAAAATTGTACAGTTCTTTGGGGTTGAAGTACTACTACTCATTTGTTCATTCAGGATGTTTGATATTTACTTTCAAAAATTGTACAGTTCTTTAGGGTTAAGTACTACTACTCATTTGTTCATAGGATGTTTGATATTTACTTTAAAAATTGCACAGTTCTTTGGGGTTGAAGTACTACTACTCATTTGTTCATTCAGGTTGTTTGTTATTTACTTTCAAAAATTGTACAGTTCTTTGGGGTTGAAGTACTACTACTCATTTGTTCATTCAGGTTGTTTGTTATTTACTTTCAAAAATTGTACAGTTCTTTAGGGTTGAAGTACTACTACTCATTTGTTCACGAAGGTTGTTTGTTATTTACTTTCAAAAATTGTACAGTTCTTTGGGGTTGAAGTACTACTACTCATTTGTTCACGAAGGTTGTTTGTTATTTACTTTCAAAAAATTGTACAGTTCTTTAGGGTTGAAGTACTACTACTCATTTGTTCACGAAGGTTGTTTGTTATTTACTTTCAAAAATTGTACAGTTCTTTAGGGTTGAAGTACTACTACTCATTTGTTCACGAAGGTTGTTTGTTATTTACTTTCAAAAATTGTACAGTTCTTTAGGGTTGAAGTACTACTACTCATTTGTTCACGAAGGTTGTTTGTTATTTACTTTCAAAAATTGTACAGTTCTTTAGGGTTGAAGTACTACTACTCATTTGTTCAATCAGGTTGTTTGTTATTTACTTTCAAAAATTGTACAGTTCTTTGGGGTTGAAGTACTACTACTCATTTGTTCAATCAGGTTGTTTGTTATTTACTTTCAAAAATTGTACAGTTCTTTAGGGTTGAAGTACTACTACTCATTTGTTCACTAAGGTTGTTTGTTATTTACTTTCAAAAATTGTACAGTTCTTTGGGGTTGAAGTACTACTACTCATTTGTTCAATCAGGATGTTTGTTATTTACTTTGATAAATTGTACAGTTCTTTAGGGTTGAAGTACTTCTACTCATTTGTTCATTCAGGATGTTTGTTATTTACTTTGATAAATTGTACAGTTCTTTGGGGTTGAAGTACTTCTACTCATTTGTTCATTCAGGATGTTTGATATTTACTTTGATAAATTGTACAGTTCTTTGGGGTTGAAGTACTTCTACTCATTTGTTCATTCAGGATGTTTGTTATTTACTTTGATAAATTGTACAGTTCTTTGGGGTTGAAGTACTTCTACTCATTTGTTCATTCAGGATGTTTGTTATTTACTTTGATAAATTGTACAGTTCTTTGGGGTTGAAGTACTTCTACTCATTTGTTCATTCAGGATGTTTGATATTTACTTTGATAAATTGTACAGTTCGTTGGGGTTGAAGTACTTCTACTCATTTGTTCATTCAGGATGTTTGTTATTTACTTTGATAAATTGTACAGTTCGTTGGGGTTGAAGTACTTCTACTCATTTGTTCACGAAGGATGTTTGTTATTTACTTTGATAAATTGTACAGTTCGTTAGGGTTGAAGTACTTCTACTCATTTGTTCATTCAGGATGTTTGTTATTTACTTTGATAAATTGTACAGTTCGTTGGGGTTGAAGTACTTCTACTCATTTGTTCATTCAGGATGTTTGTTATTTACTTTGATAAATTGTACAGTTCTTTGGGGTTGAAGTACTTCTACTCATTTGTTCATTCAGGATGTTTGTTATTTACTTTGATAAATTGTAC
Source organism: Rhizoglyphus robini (assembly GCA_023373905.1). Classification (NCBI taxonomy): domain Eukaryota; kingdom Metazoa; phylum Arthropoda; class Arachnida; order Sarcoptiformes; family Acaridae; genus Rhizoglyphus; species Rhizoglyphus robini. The sequence continues at coordinate 23,296 of JAKIJQ010000195.1, forward strand.
AGTTCGTTAGGGTTGAAGTACTTCTACTCATTTGTTCACGAAGGATGTTTGTTATTTACTTTGATAAATTGTACAGTTCTTTGGGGTTGAAGTACTTCTACTCATTTGTTCATTCAGGATGTTTGATATTTACTTTCAAAAATTGTACAGTTCTTTGGGGTTGAAGTACTACTACTCATTTGTTCATTGAGGATGTTTGATATTTACTTTGATAAATTGTACAGTTCGTTAGGGTTGAAGTACTTCTACTCATTTGTTCACGAAGGATGTTTGTTATTTACTTTGATAAATTGTACAGTTCGTTGGGGTTGAAGTACTTCTACTCATTTGTTCATTCAGGATGTTTGTTATTTACTTTGATAAATTGTACAGTTCGTTAGGGTTGAAGTACTTCTACTCATTTGTTCACGAAGGATGTTTGTTATTTACTTTGATAAATTGTACAGTTCTTTGGGGTTGAAGTACTTCTACTCATTTGTTCATTCAGGATGTTTGTTATTTACTTTGATAAATTGTACAGTTCTTTGGGGTTGAAGTACTACTACTCATTTGTTCATTGAGGATGTTTGATATTTACTTTCAAAAATTGTACAGTTCTTTGGGGTTGAAGTACTACTACTCATTTGTTCATTGAGGTTGTTTGATATTTACTTTCAAAAATTGTCACAGTTCTTTGAGGTTGAAGTACTACTACTCATTTGTTCATTCAGGTTGTTTGATATTTACTTTCAAAAATTGTACAGTTCTTTGGGGTTGAAGTACTTCTACTCATTTGTTCATTCAGGATGTTTGTTATTTACTTTGATAAATTGTACAGTTCGTTAGGGTTGAAGTACTTCTACTCATTTGTTCACGAAGGATGTTTGTTATTTACTTTGATAAATTGTACAGTTCGTTAGGGTTGAAGTACTTCTACTCATTTGTTCATTCAGGATGTTTGTTATTTACTTTGATAAATTGTACAGTTCGTTAGGGTTGAAGTACTTCTACTCATTTGTTCACGAAGGATGTTTGTTATTTACTTTGATAAATTGTACAGTTCGTTAGGGTTGAAGTACTTCTACTCATTTGTTCACGAAGGATGTTTGTTATTTACTTTGATAAATTGTACAGTTCGTTAGGGTTGAAGTACTTCTACTCATTTGTTCACGAAGGATGTTTGTTATTTACTTTGATAAATTGTACAGTTCGTATCACTATTATATCCGTATCATTTATTAAAATTACTATGATTATTTCTATGGTTCTAATTCGATTAAATCAAAAAAACAAATTCAATGATGTATACCTTTTCAGATTCTATCTGACAGAATTCAAAAATGAAATATCTAAAACTAAACACAGTTTTAACTACACCTGTTGCATGAAAATAATATTGTTAACAACAAATAAGCAAAAAATAAAATAAAACAAACCTTTTACAAACATTGGCAAATATTCGACATTAATTAGATACCAGATTGAAATTCAAAGACAAGCTGTTTTTGTACAAAAGTACTAGATTTTATTGAAACATAAAAAAAATTACGAAAGACAAAAACAATAAAGAAGCGCGTTCTTCTTCATGATGAAGACTAATGGGAATTAATATTAGCTTAATTTGAATAGAGGAAATTATGGAATATCGTAAGGACGATATTTAAGAGTTAGAAAGTTTGCTCAAGCTACCTCATTTTTTCTTAAGAAACTTGTTGTAAAGATCATCATATTGAATATAGGAATAATTGGAAGAAGAAAATATAAAAACAAAAAATATGTTCTGTATTGCAAGAACAGCTCTAGGCTATATAGTGTGGCCGCGTTGATCTTCACCTCAAGTTGGGTTGTTAACCAGTTTTGAGCGACGTTCGAATTTTCGGAAGATGTTTCGGAAGAGAATCCATAGGTGAACCACGGTGTTGAAGCATAGTGTGGATTGATATAGAATCCGACAGAAGGCATCAAATTGGGTGAGATAGGTGTGGATACCATGTTCTGTCCCAGTAAACCAAAAGCGTGATTGTCATAAGACTTCTGTGGTGCATTGGGTGAGGAGTACTCGCTTGAAGAGGGCAATAGGTCGACAGACTTGGATTTGGCGGTCGTAGAAGCCCAGTTGCTCACCCGACCACTCGAGTCCACACGGGCATCTTGCGATTTGAACTCCTCTAATCTATGGGCTTGATTTTTCATCTCGCTCTTTTGTCGATCTTCGCGCCGCTTTCGGTTCCTCTCATTGAGCTCGGCGGAGGGACATATTATCTCTTCTTATTTAGATTCCGCTTATACTTATCTAGTTCTCTCTCAGCTTCTGTCCTCAAGGATCTTTTCAGACGTTTTTTTCTCGTTAATCTTTGTTCGCATTTCTCGTTTTTCTCCCTCGGTCATGGTAGCATATTTGCGCCCTACGTAGTCCATTTGTTTTTGAGTTCGTACTTTGCGTTCTTCAGGTGTCATCAGTGCTTTTTTTTCACTTGATAGTACTTCTTCCTTTTTGATAGGTACTTCTCGCGTTCTTCTGGCGTTTGAGCTACTGTCACTTTGTTTTTTCTTTTGTTTTGTTGATTTAGGATCGAGAAGTGATTGCTGTTGCGGATTCATCCAATGAAGTACTACTGCACACAGCTTCGGCGAATAAGTTCTATAATATAAGATATAATTAAATCTCTTCTCAAGGAACCACCAGGACAGTTACCGATGTGTCAAAATCGATATCATGTTCATGATCATAAGAATTCAACAGATCGTTTATATCCCATGGATAAAGAAAGTCCAATACTGGAAGGAGATCATCAGGCCAGCAGTTCCGAAGTGAAAAGTGAGTTGTAATTTTCGTTTTTCTTCTGTTGGTCTTGGTCTGGTGAGTACATCGTAAAGGAAGGTTCGCTCCTCAGGAGTATGTTCACAAATTATACAAGTAGAATGTTTTAATATTTAAGAGATTTGGAAGTAGTCGAGCACTAAAAATAAGAAGATGTTTCGGATAGTGAATTGCAAAGATAGACGAGTGCAAAACTGTATGGCGTAAGATAAAGATAAACTAATGTAGAGATAAGGGTAAGTAAGGTAATTCAAAAATTGCAAGAAAATTGAGGAATCGGGATCTCAGTAGAGTGAGAACTTCTCGTGTAGGCAGAGACTGATCCAACTGAGCATAGTGAGACACATTTTCAACATCATTCAACTTGATTGTTGTCCTGTGGACTTGAAAATTTAATTTCGGTATAATTGATATTGTTGTATTTGGAAAAAATTAATTGAATTACCTTTTAAGTATGTCGACATTCAACACTTTAATTTCCAATAAAGAGAATTACATATAAAGTAAACCTTTAATTAAGTTTTAGCCAAGCAAAATTCTTTAAATAGTCAATAAATTCGCTCTAAATAAATCGAGTGCAAGTTCAATCAAGTTAAATTTTCAAATAGCTTTTTAAGGAAACAAAATAAAGAAAATAAAAGATATTAAAAAAATAACATTTAGATCTAATACATTATCAGAGTTAAATTTAAGATTTATAAAAAAATTAAGAATATTAAAATATTTTTTATGATTATCAGAAAAAAATACAATAAGACTAATCTTTTAAAATTATTATATTGAATCCTACACAAACTCTTCAATTCCATAAACAAAGCAAAACCGAAAACAGAATATAATAATTCAAATAAAAAAACAAATTGCGACCTTTTTAAAACGGAAATTTGCGTTAACCACATAACAATTTTTTAAAATTCGATACTATCGATAACAGTTTGTGATTAATCTGATGTTTGTTTGAGTCACTGATGATCTACTTGTGGTGATATTTTCACTCGTTTAAGACTTTTGAATAGCAACAAAATTGATTTTCATAAATAAAGTCACCTTTTGTAATGATGAAGAAGCTTTATCAAAACTGATTCTAAATAAAACCAAACTATTACTACTAATTCTCCCGACCAAAACGTACAACGTAATGAGTCTTTTGTAAATTCAGCTTAAAAAACATTCCATTAATCAGAAAATTTAATTAAATATTTAAAATTTTATCTATTCTTACATTTCTACACATTGTTTTCTGCTAATTACACTTATTAACTTGATTGAATTAAACAAAAAGTCCTATAATAAAGTACAAATAAAGTGTGCATTGGAAGAAAATATTTAAACTCAAATACTCAACCTTTTACAATCTCACTCGAAAGATATTCTATTGAACATTTTGTTAAACCTTCAGGTACACCTTTGCAAAAGTTTAGGATGTGGATAAGAAACACGTTCAACGATAAATTCTTGAGTCGATATTTTTGGACAACTATGACATTGAATAAATCATGAACAGATCGAATGTCTAAAAACGACTCATAAATTGACATGAGATCAAATGATATGAGTGAAACAAAAAAATATTAAGAGATATAAAAATAATAAGTAAACCATTTAAATCAATTATGGGCAATCAATCAATCAATTAATACATGTAACAAAATAACATTTAAATGTATAAATAAACCTTTTAAATTTGTTATATTTCAGAAAACTGATTAACTCGTTCAGCCCAGTCATGATCAACAACCTAAAAATAGTGTTACTATTCTAAAACTAACTAAAACTAATCACCGTTTTAATTATTACACACCTCTGACATGACAAAAAATTAATTAACCCTGTAGTAAGCCAATCAAACAACTTTCAATATTCAATAAATCAAAATAAAAAAAATTGATACCATTTAGAAACTATAAACAAGTACTTTGTTCAAAATTTGCTAAAACAACAAATAGCCACAACTCAAGTCATCAAAACTAAAATCATCTTGAGAGTTGGGATACCTGCTATATTGTAACTGGTTTCATGAGCTTAAAAAGATTCAAAATTCAATTATTTAAAAAAAGTAAAAATTGGACAAATGAATTAGAGTTCTACCAACAAAAAGAGTTTATGATATTACAAAGTTTAAGAGATAAAAAGCAAAACTGTGTGACTAGTTTAATTCTTAATAACCTAATTTGCTTATCTAAAACAATAGAATCAATTATAAACGGCAAATAAACATAAATTCATCCGAATTAGCACAAAAATCAAGTTAAACGGTTTACCTTTTAATTGCTTTGAAGAATATTAAGCGCATTGTCATAATCAAATATAAAACTTGTTGGTACTTCCCTCCGGTTGTGTATAGATTAGTAAAAAAAATTTAAAATCTGCAATAAAATGTGTTGACCATTAAAATATTTTAAATTCTCAATGAAAGAGTTTTTAATAAAAAGTTTTTAAAGTTTAAATTGTTAAGTTAAAATGCTGTTTATATAGAAACATTTTTACATAGAATTCAAACAGCCACAAAAACTTCTCAAAATTTGTGCCTGTTGTTGCTCTAGAACATTGAAATTTTCCACTGAAAGATGTAAACGGTTTAATTATTTAGAAAATTAAATGTTTTTTTAGAACTGTATGAGGGAATTACAAAAAAAAAAGAAAATCAGTTAACATTTACCATTTTACATTTAACCGGTTTAGAAAATAACAAGAAGAAAAACATAACTGGTCCATTGAGAACAAAAGACGTTCAAAGTGAAACTATTTAATGTACTGAATAACTCTTAAACAAGAATCAATAGGTTGAATTTGAACAATCAAAAGCACTGAAATTTCGGATAAAAAAGGTAACAAAAATTGAATCGAAAAATATATATTCATGACTTACTAATAAAGCCCAATTGATTTAATATTTAACCTTTACAAAAATTTGACGTAGATTAGACATTAGAAATTTAGCATTACATCAATAAATTAATAAATATATATATATATGTTTTTGTCTAAATTCATGTTCTTAAATAATAATTTTGAATGTTTATTAACCATTTGAATCGGAAGGTACTCAAAATCATAAATTTGATATATTGTTTCAAAAATTCTTATTGGAAAAAGTAATACAAATTCACCTATTATAAAACGATAATGTGACCAAGAGTTACTATTCTACCTTAGCCTACTACTATTTACGTTAATCAAATGCTTGACCCAAACCGAATTGATTGGCAATCTCTCATCTTGGAACATTCAATATCCGGCGGAAATGGGTTTCAAAATCGAAAAACCATTTGGCTGAAATGGAATTTTTATTGATGGAAAAGTTTATGCTGTCTTATGGTGATGATAATTAAAATAATTATAAAATGCGTAAACCCTCGTATATTGTACAAAAAAGTTGAAATGTAAAAATTGATCACCATTTGAAAACTGCTTAGACAAATACCTCCCAAAAATTGTGAAAAACATAAAATATCACGATAAATTCAAATACTGGTTAAAGGTTAAAAGGAAGAGTTTTTGTTGTCTGCTGAAGGCTTTTCCACAGACATGGAATTTGCACTTGAAAGGTTTATTCGATCTAACAGCAGATGTAGATTGTGATGGCCCTAAAAATCTCTAACTTTTAAAATTCAATTTTATAATATTTAAATCTTAGGATTCCGAACAATGATTTTGTTTATAGTAGACAGAAATCTGAAACTGAAACAAAAACACAATTACCGTAAATTCTCGATTTACCGCCGCACTCTCGATAACCGCCGCTCTCAAATTAGCGCGCAGCTAGTATGTTTTGAAAACGGATAAGCGCCGCACTCCAGTAACCGCCGCAGTGGATATTTGAAAGAAGTTTTTACTACACAAAATACCTATTTTGATGCATGAAAGCCTTACTTTTTAGTCAAAAGTGACCAAATTAGGTGTCCGCCTTCTATTAATTTTTATCCCAAACAAATAAGCGCCGCACTTCAGTTACCGCCGCTCTCGAATTAACGCCGCAGCGAGCTTCCCCTGAAACCGACTAGCGCCGCGGCGGTTAATTGAGAATTTACGGTAAATGCATTAGAAACCTTTTCAAATGCACATGTTTGGACATTTTCTAATTAACCTTTTCAATTCCATAATTAAGAGTACTATATAAAAGTACGATTGATAAAATGTTTGAAATCAAAAAATTGTTTTACAATAACAAGAAAATTACAAAATGAATCAATAAACCATTTAAACTGGAACTTTCATAACTTTCGTAATTTTCATTTAACCCGATCAACACTATAAAAGAAACCAAATGTAAAAACCAAATGATATACGTGATAAAAATTAAAGTGTTTCACATCACAAAATTGACAATTAAAAATTAATACCACCTTTTGATATGTGCAGACAAACCAGACGTTGTAACGGAAACGCATCTCATAAACCACAGCAAAAACATAATGCAAAATAAAAATACTTTTGAATAATCTGCGTGATTCGTTAATTGAATATACTAAAATATACAACCTTTCATAAGCTTTTCGTGTGTCGTATGATAAAAATTAAATCAAACAAAGACTTTTAAAATTCAAATTTGAATTCGTAAATTTACAGTAATCTTTACATGATCTAACATTACATGGCAAATACCTAAAACTACTCTTAAATTGAGACAACGTCAATTAATGCAAGTTTCCAGTCATATAAAACGCCACAACGTGATTAATTTAAAATCGGAAAATGATAATTTTACAATTAAAATACCACTTAATTAGTTTTGTCCAAATAATAGCTTTTTAAAGAGCTACCAAATCTATTGGAAATGAAGTGAGTTTTAGTATAATCAATTTCAATTTTAAGTGTTTTTTAAGAATTCAAACTATAAAACACTACTATTCAAAATATAAAATAAAACCAATTGAAAAAAGTTAAAAAACAACACTAAAGATTGCGACCATTTAATCATCTAAAGAACAAGAAATTGAATCTAACAAATTCTTTTGTTTTGATTGTAATTAAATCTAAATTGAATCAATAAATCGAAACAAAAATGTTTCAACTCAAATAATATAGTGCGCGACAGTCAAGTTGAAATAGACCACTTTTGTGTTGAAGATATGCTTTTGTAAATTCAAATTTTAAGGCAGTAAAAAATTAATAAACAATATTGTTCTATAGCTCGTTGGAAAGGTTTTGATGTGTAGAAAATTAAAAAAATATAAAATCAACTGATAAGTATTATCAATTTTGATCTATGTCAAAAACCCAAAAGTTGCCGATTTTTAACATTTTGTTTTTTGAATATTTAAATCACATTTATAATATCGAATTATTGAATGACTCATGTTTTACATCTTTAAGTCTACATGCAATAATTATGATCCAATCAAAAAGAAATAAATTCTCTGGTTTATGATAAGCTAGGGTGTCAAAAATGACGTCAAAAGTATATTAATTTAAGACGCCCGCTTTTTCATAGCGCCATTTTGGAACAGCGCATTGTAAATTTATTAATAACCACAATAATCAAGTTAAAATAATATTTCTTTATTATTATAGATGAAACATTAAGTAATGCAGCGCTGTTCCAAAATGGCGTTATGAAAAGCGAGCGTCTTAAATTAATATACTTTTGACGTCATTTCTTGACAACCTAGCTTATCATAAACCCGAGAATTTATTTCTTTTTGATTGGATCATGACTATTGAACGTAGACTTGATGATTTAAAACACAAGTCATTCAAAAAATTTGATATTATCCCAGAGATTTAAATATTCAATAATAATATGCCAAAATTGGCAACTTTGATTTTTGACATAGATCAAAAATTGATAATACTTATCGGTTGATTTTATATTTTATAATTTTCTACACATCAAGACCTTTCCAACGAGCTATAGAACAATATGGTTTACTAATATTTACTATACTAAATTTGAATTTACAAAAGCATATTTTCAAAACAAAAGTGGCCTCTTTCAACTTGACCGTCGGGCACTATATAGTTTAAACCTTTGTTATAACATGTACTCAATTGTACAGCAAAATTGCTTTTGGAAAACTTTTTAAAGTCTGGAGAAAAACAGATCAATAAATAATCAACAAAATAGCACCCTCGAAACAAAATCATTATGTGCCGTTCAAATAAGACGTATCACGTAGACATAGACATGAAGTAGACACCATTTACAAAAACAAACACTACCTAAACTAACGATGCTAGATACAAAATCAATAATAATCCAAGAGAAAGCCAACAGAATTATTCAATTTTTGTAAAATTATAAACAATATTTTACAAATAGATTTAAACTTTTAACAAGTATCCAAATTCTAAACTTTACAAAAATTAGCTGGAAACTAGACTAAATGTAGCCTAAAAATAAAATATTTAACCTTTCAATTAATCCTACTGAGGTTTTTACTTTAACTTTAGTAAAATAAAATAATTTAAACACTATTTAGCAAGCACTTGAAAACATTCTTTCCAAAAATTGCAAATAAATGAACAGAATTAGTTACACAATAGCCACCTTTTAGTAAATTCTTAGACACAACCCCAGAAATCAAAACATTGATCATGTTAAGCAGAGTTGGAAAGTTGCTAGTTTTACTTTTTTGATAAAATGTGAGAAAAATGTCATTGTCCTTTTGGCAATCCTCAAATTGAATAACTGAACAAAACATAATAACCTTTAAATTCACGATTTGTCAATCAACACAATTCAGAAAAAAATGGTCGAATTTTAGGAAAATAAATCTCCTCAACACTCTTCATTCATTTGTTCGATCGTCAATTCATCACATTCTTTATGAAAAATAATAACAGGATATGAACAAAAGTGTAATTGGCTTTAATTAAAAAAAAATATGAATCATTCCAATCTCTACTTGGCTACTTTATATTGCATCAAATTAATTTCTACTATTGCAAATTTTGATTTTATTTGCATACATATTTTTGATTTATTATTTTTCAACTTGTATTTTTCGGCTGTTTTCTTTAGATTCCGCTTATACTTATCTAGTTCTCTCTCAGCTTCTGTCCTCAAGGATCTTTTCAGACGTTTTTTTCTCGTTAATCTTTGTTCGCATTTCTCGTTTTTCTCCCTCGGTCATGGTAGCATATTTGCGCCCTACGTAGTCCATTTGTTTTTGAGTTCGTACTTGGCGTTCTTCAGGTGTCATCAGTGCTTTTTTCCACTTGGTAGTACTTCTTCCTTTTTGATAGGTACTTCTCGAGTTCTTCTGGCGTTTGAGCTACTGTCACTTTGTTTTTTCTTTTGTTTTGTTGATTTAGGATCGAGAAGTGATTGCTGTTGCGGATGATCCAATGAAGTACTACTGCACACAGGTTCGGCGAATAAGTTCTATAATATAAGATATAATTAAATCTATTCTCAAGAACCACCAGGACAGTTACCGATGTGTCAAAATCGATATCATGTTCATGATCATAAGAATTCAACAGATCGTTTATATCCCATGGATAAAGAGAGTCCAATACTGGAAGGAGATCATCAGGTCAGCAGTTCCGAAGTGAAAAGTGAGTTGTAATTTTCGTTTTTCTTCTGTTGGTCTTGGTCTGGTGAGTAGAAATGAGCAAGTCGCTTGGTGACTCTGAAATGGAAGATGCTACAAAGATGAGACAAATTGTGTCAGCAACAAAGCAAATTGTGAACAGATGCAAGAAAATGCGCTGGAAATTTAAAGTTCATCTGGAAGTTTAAATCAACCAAGTTCTATCAAGTTGGCTCTTGAAAAAGAATTAGACGATTTCGAGAAACTTTTCCCTTCCGAAGAAGAGGAAGATCCCTTTGCAGATTGTAATCCTCTGGAATTTTGGTCGAGCAAGAAAAACAACTTTAAAATCTTGCTTCAGAGAGTTTTCTTATATTTTTTTAAATGGTCACAAAACTAACTTGATTTATAAATCCAGTTTCATTTTTGTTTTAAATAACTTAGTTATTTTTCTTTTCTTCCATTTCATTATTTGTATTTAAAAATGGTTAATTAAAAATTCAATTCAAAGCAGCTAATGTAATGTGAGCTTTTGTAATGTAGTAACTTTTATGTTTTTCTCGAATTTAATGTTCCAGTAATGAAGCTGTAAAAAAGTTGCAATTTTATTTAAACTGTTTGAAGTCTACAGGCTTTTTTGTTTTGTTTAAACTACTCACGAAGGAAGCTTCTTTCATATGACGTATCACACTATCAGACTAATTTATCAATTCTATTTTTTAAAAATGCGAGCAGTGAGCGGAGAGTAAGCAAACGCTAAGCGTTTGGATTAACTTGTTAATTTTGTAACTTGTTGCTATGGTAAGTAATAGAAAAGGTTTTAAATTATCTTATTTTATTTTTTGGGGGGAAAATATTTGAGTATACGATTATATCTTCTAGGTAGGCTATTTGTTTCGCAGAATTATATACGTAACACGATTTACATAAAATGTTAAAAATATTTAAATGTTGAATTTATGTTGAATTAAACAAATCAATACCATAAAGCCAACTTTTATGGAAATCACTTTTACTTCCCTTTTGATTGTGTTGTTTTTTACAGGTTGTCTTTCTTATTCTTATATTTGTTTGATATTTAATTTTTTTAAAATTGTCCATAAAAAAGGGATACTTCGGATATGAAGTGTTTGTATTAATTTATTGTGCTGATATTTACGTTATTACAAAAATATTACATGATTATTCAGATATAAACAAATTTCCAATTATTTCAAGTTGTATCTTTTTTTGGAAATCTCAGTATTAAGCCCGACATTTGTTGATATACGAGCTTGATGATTTGATTTTGAAGGATTTTTCAATTTATTGTTGTAAAGTTTAGTAGTTTTATATTTAGTCGCAATATTGTGAAGTACTTGAATAGCATTGTTATTAAAGATTGAACTCAAATTTGTCTTTAATGTTTTAGTACGAGTAACTTTATTACTTCAAGGTATTGCGATGGGCTGTTAAAAGGTTAAAAGTTTTGATTTTTAATATTTTTGAATTAGTTAAAAATGAATTCAAAATCGATAATTTTTTCAATTTCAAAAATTTAAATATTATTCTAATGTTAAATTCAATTCTCATTAGCACTAGTCACTTTTTTATCCAAAATAATGAATTTATAACTTCATCATTGGATCTCTTGTAAATGGTAAACTAAAATTATATTTTTAATTGTCAATATTTATTGAAAATCTTCACAGTAAATTTACAACGTCAAGCACAATCTCTTGTTAACGGTCAATTTAAATCAAATTTAAATCATTTCAATATCAAATTTTGACAAAAAAATTCTCTGCCCTTTTTCCAGATTAAAGCTAATGCAAATTAACTCAATCAAGTATGAATATTGAATATCAATTATGAAATAATAAAATCTGATACTAGAGGGACTGCGAGCAGTCAAGCTGAGCTATTACTACACTAAGTTCTAAAGATGAAACGGATATGTGAAATTGATCTCAATAAATTGAAAGTGTTAATCCAGCAGAAATTTTTAAAAATCTGTTTATTCCTCTTTTCTCTTCTCTTCTGAGATTGTCTATTTGTTGCATGTACATGCACAATGCAATGCATATGTCCATGTCACAGTGACCCTCCACTCGCGTAATTTATGATTTTCTCCTCTTCTCGTCGCCTCACGATAAAGTGCGAGTGAATGGGAAAGCCATATGTCTCTGCTCTGTGCACACACACTCGTGGAGAGTAGTGCTGGAGGAGAGTGACAGTCATGCAAACATGTGCGCACATGTTACGAGGGGGCTTTGAGGGTAATTAAAAGTATCACATTACAAACTACATCCACTCTTCGTATACGACAAAACAAAATAATTTAGTCATATTTGGTCTTTTGATAAATTATTTATATTTGTGAATGTATATTTGTGTTGTGTGTGTATTGTGACATGTATTGGCTTAATATTGTGAAATGAAAATGTGTTTTGTTTGTGCAATTTGCAGCAATCGGGGTCACACTGTGCTTCAATGCAAATAAGAAAGAAATTTTGATCAAAACATTGTCATATTGAATGCAATTGGAAACAATGAGAATAATTTTGGATAAATAGATGATCTACTTGACAAGAAAATACACATTCTTAGAATTATTTAGATATGTCACACATAGCTATACTCAAACAATACAACCAATGAGAGCTATTTGCAGAAATGCTCTCTAATTTTGCGAACTTTATGAACATCTACTATAAACTCGATAAAATTAGGTTGTTCAACTCAAATTTAAATTTTACAATAACAAATTACAGCTCTGAATGTTTGTGTTTGATTGTAGATGGCCAGTTAGATAAAAGTTTTTCTCAAATTTTAAATGGCGGAAAATAATCTACATAGTTCAACAATTAATTTGATATGTCACATATTTCAATGCTCAATAGAATCAATTCTCTACAGCCTCTGCAAAATCGAGGTGATAATCGCTATTTCCCATAGAGAATACATTATAAACTTACATTACCTGGCCGGAAGTTACCTAAACAATCATGGATTTTGACAGAAAAACAAAGTGAACTTCATTTTTAGCAGCTGAATCGTTTGTGGCCTTAATTATGAATTTTAGTGTTTTCGTTCCAGAGATAGGCAAAACTCAAAAAACAGCGTGACATTCCCCCTCTGTTACAATGCTGACATTTTCTCCCATTGAAAAGTCGAAACGGTTTTCTCAAGAGCTGACAGAGTTCTTCGCTACGTTCACTTACTCACTCACGCACTCGCTATCGCTCGTGCGTTCGTTCGTTCGTTCACTTCGCTCAGCTAATTATATTATTTGGATTTAAAATAGACTCTAAATTTGAATGTGGGGAATTTGTTTTCTGTATATGATTTATATTTTGGATGGTTTTTGATGTTTAGGTTTCCTGAAACGGTTTCTTTAATTTTTTATCAATTCTATTTCATTCCAACTCTAATAATTAATGCAGTTACTGCCAACATTAAATATTATTTCCAATTGTTTTGTTTTAAAATAACTTTCTAAACACTTATGCGCACTTACTTTTGTTATATTTTCAATCAAGTTCTTTTTCTTATAATATCTAATATACAATCTTATTCATAGTTCAATTGTGTTAATAAAGCTATTATTCAAGTTAACCGGGTGGTACAGTAATTTTTATTGAAAGGTAACCAATTTATTTGAATGATTCTAAGCCCTAATGTACAAAGCCATAATTTTCTTAAATGGTTTTGTTTCTTGAAAGTTCAACATGTTTTTTTAAAAATATTATTTAAATAAACGAAAGATAGCACTAGTATAATCTTATTATGTTTTCTTGTTTTTCTGTATAAAGTTTTTTAATAGTTTATTTTTTTTGTTCAATTGCCCAATCGTCAAAATTTTAATTTTCTAGGAAGAGTGTTCTGTTGGGCGTAATATCAATTTATCATATCGTGTTATAATAAATGGTAAATGGTAAATATAGAAACAAAGATGTTGAATTTTTAAATATTATAATTAAAATCAGTTTTAAAGTATATATCATACGATTTATAGAAAGGTTAAAATATTTAATTTTTTTTGAATTTATTAAAACAAATCAATGCAATGAAGCAAACTTTTAAAGCAACAACTTCCACTTCAGCCTCGATTAAGTTTGTTCAAACAAAACTTTTCACTTTCTTGTGTTTGTTTGAAATTAAAAATCTTTTTCCTAAATTTGTCTTTAAGAAGGGATACTTCGTATATAAAGTATTAGTATTGATCAGGTGTTCCTATATATAAATGAAAGTGGGCGAAGAGGGTGAGGAATGAGGGAGGAGGGACAGTTGTAAGTGACACAGTCTAGATGGCATTAGCGGTTATACTGTTCTGAGTTATGGGCTCGAGCGTGTAGCTTTCTTGTTTGGCTGTTGTGTGAGTGTGCTGCTCCGGCACTGCACACAAAACAGTATAACCGCTAACAGCCATCTAGACTGTGTCACTTACAACTGTCCTCTCTCTCCTCTCTCACCCTCCTCGCCCACTCTCTCTTAACTTTTAGGAACACCTGATATTTCACTAGTTTAGAGAATGACATCGCATGACACAATCCAATCCACTTTCATTCATTCATCTGTGAAGTTGTGATTTCGACTATTTTTTTTTCAATATGGTCTTTTATTTAGAAAAATGAGAAATACAGTAGATGGATAGATGTGGATAGAGAGAAGAAATAGTTTAAAAGGAAAAATAGTAATGATAGTAAAAAAAATAAAGATAAAGATAAGAATATTTACAAGTATTTGCACTAGTTGGCAGAAAGTTTTTGACAATTTCATGGAGGATTCCATGATTTATATTCGACAATCATATCATGCGAGTCGCATGCGCAGTCGATCATCATGCGTTCGATCAATCTAGGTGCCATTCCGTAGGTGTCCTTTAATAGGTTCAGACAAACATTGTGGATGGCGCCTCGGGAACCGAAGATGAGACCGTACACTTGGAGATCGGTGACTTGAGAGTGTCCTTTGTTCCGGATCCACTCGATGATGCTTGACTTAATCCTGTTGTACTTGTTGCGCTTGTGCTGGTCGTATTCATCTAAACTGCTGGCATGATGTTCAAAACTCACGCCCACGTCGAAGCACCTTGCAACACTGCAACCTTGTTTAACAAGAATAAGGTCTGGGACGAGATACTTGCGACCATTTTCATCCGACAGTGCGTCCGGAGCTTCGTCCTCCTGATAGTATATTCGTTTTTCTCTATAGCAAGCAAAATAGTGAGTCCGCAAATGAGAGGTAATTTGGTCGAGAAGTTTGTCATGTCGTTTTCCTTGAGCGGATTTAGTCAATTTACACTGGTTCAGTATATGAAACATACTCTTCTCAGTGCCACAGTGTAGGCACCACTCGTCTCGATTGACCATCGCGCCTGCCCGTATCTGAAGCAGTTTCCTCTTCTTGTCTTCTTGAAGATCTGTCAGGCCTGAGAGGTGCTTGTTTACTAGCGATCCACCAATCAGGAGACAAACATGGCCATCATTTATCTTGCGCATGTCCCTGAGTAATCGTTCTTGGTTGTCGTTATTAGCTGGGCACAGACGATTGACTCGAGAGATTTCATTACGAAACCACCGGGATTCAGTTATCTCACGGACGAACCAGGAGTTGGAGCGTGACAGCCTAAGCATGCGTTTCAGAGCAATTCTAGGTACATCATAACGGAGCTGTGGCAGGGCAAGACCTCCTAACTTGTGTGCCAGGTAAAAGAATGAGGTGGGAGTTTCCATAGGCAGGGAGAGAGTTCTTTTCACTACAGAACGAATTTTCTGGTCAATCTCTCTCAGGGCAGAATCCAGCGATTTCTCATGAATAAGACGGTGGATCATTTCGGGAATAAGATGGTTCCTGATTAGATAGATCTTCTGGTTAGGGTGGAGTTCAGATGAGCTTACTCGGTGGAGCTTGAAACAGACATCGGTTGGCTTGAAACGATGCGAGTTGTCATCATCTATTATGGCACCAAGGTAGCGAAAAGATGATACAGGCTCGATAAGTTCACCATCGATGGACGCTGATTCATTCGTACCAAAGAGCACTGTCTTGTTTGCGTTGATGGTGAGGCCAACTTTTCGATAGAATACGACCGACATTGCAGCTAAGACTTCGATTTCTTGTCTGTTTCTTCCGGCCAGAAGCGAATCATCGGCAAAGGCTAGGCAGCGTAGGAGATTCTGGCCCATTCGAATGCCCATATGGGATTGTTCCAGCACCCGAAGCAGTTGATCAATCACGAGGTTGAACAAAATTGGGCTTAGTGGACAACCCTGTTTGACTCCTCGCCGAATCCAAATCTTAAAAGAGATCACGCCGTTAATCTTGAGGACAGTCTGACAGTCACGGTACATGTTCTTTAATAGGATCATATCATCTCGCTTCAATCCATTAGCTCGGCAAATTGCAAAGATGGAGTCTTGACTAACCGAGTCGAATGCTTTTGCCACATCGATCCCAGCGATACTGACATTCTGTTGAGACAAGTAGCGACATACTGTGATCGCCTCGTGCACACCATCCATTGGGAGAAAGCCCTTCTGGCATTGGTGGGGTTCTAGCTGGTCCTGTAGACGACGTGCCATGATGGCTGCGAGGGTTCGGTACACGACAGATCCAACTGTGATTGGACGGTAGTCGGAAGGGTTAGTTGAAGCCTTCTTTGGAATCAATGAAGTTGTCATCATCCTCCAGTCGTTGGGAATGTCCTTCACCCATAAGCACGCATTCAGCATTACTTTCACCACGTGCAGATGGTACAGAAGGTCTGACGCCCGGATTCCGTCAAGCCCCGGAGAAGAGTTCCTCTTCATTCTCAGATGGAAGGAGATGTCTCGGTGGTCAATGTATTGCAACGTACTGACCGATTCGGGATCCTGTACTTGGATTGGGTCGAGAAGATTTGCGGTTCTGGTGCCGAAGATTCCGTTGAAGTAAATGAATGCTTCTTGGATATCTAGTTCAGGATGTACTTCGCCACGTGTCACGGCACTCCAAACCCTCTTCTTGTCTTTGTGCCATACTTCTTGATAGTCGGTTGATGCACTGGTACTGGTTGGGTTATCCGAAACGGGAGCAGGTAGAATTCTTCTCCTTCTTAGCCTACGCCTTCTACCACCAACGATTCGGCAGAACTCATACCAGAGCTGATCAATTGTAGCAAGACCGAAGAATAACTTGATTGCTATCAGTCTGAACCGGTCATCGAAAGTCTGGACTATATCGGACCAAAAACCTTTAGCTAGTGATGGTCGATGAGATGAAGGCACGAATCGGTTTGTTGGTGCTGGAACACTTTCTGGAATTTTATTTGCACAGAACTGTTTATGTCCTGTAACGCTTCTGAAGCTTTTAAAGTGACTTCTTTTGCATTCCGAGCATCGGAAGATTGTTCTTATCGAGTGTTTGACAATGAGGTGTTCAGCGAGCTTCTTCCCACTTGTCGGATACTCGTCGCACTTCATACATTTAAACTGAGACTTCCGGCGTTCTTCTTTCATCACGAATGGTTCGATGATGATTGTGGTGAAGTGGTCGCATTGAGAGGCTTCTTGGCAGTGGCTGCACTGTATGACGTAAGAAAAGTTTACTCTGTTTGCACGTAGTTCTGGTATGTGAGAGTGTAGGTTCTGGGCATAAGTGTGGCAGTGGCTATGGGCCATAGTCGGTGTTGTTTACTCTCCACTTGACATATTTCTGGTATTCTGGGCATTTGGGGTCAAATGTTGAGTGACTTGTCTGGGCATGATTCTTGCGGGTGCAGTTCACACAACAGAGGGTGTCCGAAGAGCAGTCCTTGGCAGCGTGACCCTTGTGGTTGCACTTCCCACATAAGGCCTCCTTGAATTTCTCTTTGAAGCAATTCTCAGCACTGTGGCCAGGAGTGAGGCAGTTCGAGCAGAATGGTGCGTCTAAACACTCAACTGTTCTGCAGACGGTCCAGTTGGGCAAGAATATTCTGTTATTCTTGAGCCTTTTGAAACTCTCTGAATCGACTTCGTAGATGTAGTGCTTGCTATTGTTGTTTCGAACCGAGTGAAGGCGGAGGAAGCGAGCATTGGTCGACTTTAGTGAAGTACGAACGTCAGCTTCTTGAACATCATTGGGGACAAACAAGACTTTTATTCTCGGTTGAAAGTTTGTCTTTTTCAATTACTTTGACCTTTTCATTTCCCTTGAAAAGTTTATTTACTTCTTCCTTCTGGTTTGAATAAATTAGCAAGGAACCGTCACCAAGAGCTTTTATGTTTTCCACTCCAGGTGGCATTGAGATCTCTTTCAGAATGTCCTTCAGGTTATCACCAGAGTTGGCAGGCTTGATTCGAACGGTGTGCTGTGGTTTCTTTGCTTTCTTAACATTGGTGGATTTGACTGGGTGCTGTTGCTTAGGGTTAGTCGATTGATTGCGGTTACGACCACGAGATGCTACCAGAACAAATGACGAATGGGCACAATTGTCATCCACTGTTGATGAATGTTGGGCACTTGGATTCGGAGAAAGTACTTTCGGTACAGTTTGCTGAAGTGATTGAGGTTCCTTGGGTTGGTCACTGGACTGAGTTTTTGAGGGCAACTTTCGATGTGGTCGTGGTTCCTTCAGCACACTATCAATCTGCATAGACAGTCGGTTGTTCTGTTCTTTCAGTGTCGCAACTGCTTTCCTCAGTTCAGAAGTTTCACTTGTCAATGTGATGATCATGCTTTCCATCTTGTCCATCTGATTAGCGATCACAATTGACAGTGGAGTTTGTTCTTGGTTGGAAGCTTTGGCAAATGCGGCAACACCGAACAATTTCTTGATCAGCTCCATCTTCTGACCGTTGGCCATTGCTAAAGTTGATGCTCCTGAGATTGCCAGTACAAGTTGGTCCAAATGTTGGTCAAGTTCCTCGTTGTTATTGATGGGCACAGGATCAATGGTGGAGGTCTCGATTACTTCCGTTTGAGTACGAGTTTCACCCTCCTCGATCGACTCGGTTAGACTAAAAAGTGTGCTGAGGATATCAGCTTTTCTTTTGTTTAGGTGTGACTTGGCCACTTTGTCGGGAATGTCACAAATTAGCTCGACAAGTTTTCCTAAGTTGCAATCAGGCTGGAAAGTTAGCTCAAGGTGAGAGTTCACTTTGAGGAAGTCAGTGACACAAGCCGAATATGGTTGATCGGATGGGACTTGTAATGATATTTTTGGTGGGTGAGTCCGACGATGAACTTGGTGACATGATTTGGGGGTTGGATTGATTCACCAAGGGGACTATTCGAGTCAAAAAGGTTTGAGTTGGAAAGATGACCAGGGATCGTCGAAGGTGGCCTAAGTGAAGAAATACCGCGGTTTCGACCGCGGGTATGGGCTTGAACATGGTGAGGCTAGGTGAAACGAGTTTCACTAGGATTCACCACAATCCTAGACTCGCAGATTTGTTGGACGATAAATCCGAACCAGTGAGGCGGTGCACAGTAGAAAGAGGCAGAAGGTGGTGTCACGTACAGAACAAATGCATAAAAAAAAGCAGTAGTTTCTCGCAAAAAGTGGTGATTCGCATAAAAAGCGGTCGTTCCGCAGTTGGACGATCACTTGCGAGACAACGAGCAGCAACAAGACGATGTTTACATCGGCGAAGTTGGCGAACAAGTGATCGTCCAACTGCGGAACGACCGCTTTTATGCGAATCACCACTTTTGCGAGAAACTACTGCTTTTTTATGCATTTGTTCTGTAAAAATCTTTTTTCCTAAATTTGTCTTACTAAGGGATACTTCGTATATAAAGTATTAGTATTATTTCACTAGTTTAGAGAATGACATCGCATGACACAATCCAATTCACTTTCATTCATTCATCTGTGAAGTTGTGATTTCGACTATTTACATCTTTTGCAAAAGCTATGCAAAGGTTTCTTGATTTTAAATTTAATTTCTCGAGTTCTACATTTTTCATAATTTTTGTTCGTTTACGATAGTTAGCACTTTTATTTATAAAAAACCAGATGAGCTACCCGGGCTTCGCTCCGGCATTAGTAAAGTCATTCTAGAACATTCACTAATATTTCATTGAATTATCTGTCAAAGAAAGGTACATTCTAGAACATTCGATAAAATTCTGTGGATATATCCGTCTAAGGAAGGACATTCTAGAACATTCTAGAACAGTCCAAGGTTGTATCGTTCAAAGAAAAGTACATTCTAGAACATTCGAGAACATTCCATGGATATATCCGTCTAAGGAAGGACATTCTAGAACATTCTAGAACAGTCCAAGGTTGTATCGTTCAAAGAAAAGTACATTCTAGAACATTCGAGAACATTCCATGGATATGTCCGTCTAAGGAAGTTACATTCTAAAAGATTCAAGAACATTCCACGGATATATCCGTTTAAGGAAGATACATTCTAGAACATTCGATAAAATTCTGTGGATATATCCGTCTAAGGAAGGTACATTTTAGAACATTCAAGAACATTCCATGGATATATCCGTCTAAGGAAGGACATTCTAGAACATTCTAGAACAGTCCAAGGTTGTATCGTTCAAAGAAAAGTAAATTCTAGAACATTCGAGAACATTCCATGGATATGTCCGTCTAAGGAAGTTACATTCTAAAAGATTCAAGAACATTCCAAGGTTGTATTGTTCAAAGAAGGATCGTTTCTAAAAGTTTCTATGAAGTTTTAGATTGCAGAACATATATTTTGCCTTGATAGCTAAGTAATTACTAATTGTTGCACGCCTGTCATAGCCACAATGCATTAGAATCCTTAGAATCCAAATATTTTGGGATCCATTGGATATTATGATCCGGAACATAGCCTATCATCTGACGGGTCTTGAAAAGGGTATTCTTGACAAATTTCATCAAGATCGGTCCAGTAGTATCCGAATCCATACGGAACAGACAGAACAGACATTCATTTTTATGTATATAGATAAACTCTAAATTGTCTTTCGTGTTTTACCATCGCGTAAAATGATTTCGATAATACAACTAGCTCTTTTAAAAGGGTAAAACAAATTTCCTATAATTTAAAATGTTTCTTATAAAATAATACATGTACATGACTCCGTCATTATTAAAAAGGTCACAAACATTAAATCATGTGAATTTATTTGTCACTCAAATCTAGTTTACGGGGGACTATCAATAAGTTCGTGGAATTGTTTTATATTTTTGCACAGCTTTTGATCCAAATAACCATTTTGGTATATGATGTAGAGTGACCAATTCTGAGAAGAATAAACGCGCATGCGCAGTTGTCGCATGTTTCCTGGAAAAGATACGATTGTTTTAGTAAACGTGTTTTTGAGAACTCCGTCGAGTTTTGGATTATCTCGAAGATGTATCGATATCTGGAGCTGAAAAATTTTTATGAGTATTCACCTCGGGGACCCTTGTTAGGATGCATGTTCAAAATGTTCCAATTGGATCAACTTCCGGTTAATAAATTTTGACAAATATTTTGATCAAAAAAATTATAATCAAGTTTTAACTATATATTATTGTTCATCTAACTTGATAATAATTTTTGGCAAACCGGAAACATTTGTTCCAAATGGAACTTTCGGATCCTAACTAAAAATTTGAAAATTAAGTCAAATGTTAAAATTGATATTACTATCTTGTTCAGACGAAAAAGGCAATGCGATTTGATACCAAGATGGTCCAAATCCACTAAGAGATAGCTGAGATAAAGCTTTGATAAGATGCCAAAAAAGCATGTATAGCTATTCAGTAAACAAAAGCAGCTATTTTGACTAAGTTTAAAAACTATTTTTACCGTTAAATATTATCAGATTTTAACTGTTATTTTTTATATAAGATGTACATTCTACGCTGATCAATTTCATAATTTAAAAATGCAAATTTCCTTAGAAAACCGGAAGTTCCATTTGGAACAAATTTTCGTGGAATTGATCCAATTGGAACTTTTGCACATATAACTCGATAGAGGTCCACGAGGTGAGTACTCACAAAAATTTTCAGCCCCAGATATAGATACATCTTCGAGATAATCCAAAACTCGACGGAGTTCTCAAAAACACGTTTACTAAAACAATCGTATCTTTTCCAGGAAACATGCGACAACTGCGCATGCGCGTTTATTCTTCTCAGAATTGGTCACTCTACATCATATACCAAAATGGTTATTTGGATCAAAAGCTGTGCAAAAATATAAAACAATTCCACGAACTCTTTGATCGTCCCCGTAAATCGAATTACTTACTCAATTTCTAAAAAGGTAGCCAAATCAAGTTGAACTAAAACTGTTCTTTTGATCTAATTTTGACCACATTTTTAGAACTAATTTGTTTCTGTTAAATCGGCATATTATTAAGCTATATAATTGGTATTCTGTTAGGTATTTTGAAATTAATTGTAAAGTACTCGAGTATGTCTAGTGTGTTGTGGTTGTTCAAAGTCTGCTGTCTTTGGTTTTTTAAATTTCTAACTTTGGAGTGTTCGTTTTAATAAGTTTCTTCAAAATAGTTAATCAATATTTTAATAACATTTTTAACTCTTAATCGTACGACGTGAGTCTCGGAGACTCACGACAGTTTTCCATCAAGCCTTGCTCAGAAACTACAAAACCTATCTTAAAACCCTTTGAGATGTGTATTCTTACATTAGTTTAGAACCATTTAGCGTTTTCCAAAATGTCATAGCTCCAATGGATCGATCCAGAGATCCAAAAAACCAGAGTAAAGTCGAGTGAAAAATGCCTCTCTCTACCTTCTACTGTACTAAACAGCAACAGCATCACCATCATAGCTTTCACCATGCATTTAAAGGTCCACGGAGGCACACATAACAAAGTTTAAGGGACTCGATGCGAAAGCACAGGCCATTTAAATGCATAGACCAAAGGCAGAGCAGTGCGCGCTCGACAAGCAGTGAAGCTAGGACAGACAGACTGACAAGAACACACAAAAGGTGCCTTAGAATTATCCGATTTTCTGAGAAATCTAAGATTGTAACCATATTTTTTTATTACATATTCCTAAAGCTGAGAAAATTTCCATTCCAAAATGTGGTGTCTGTGAATTTTAGAGCAAGAAATGACAAAGTTATGAGCTTTCAAAGTTAAGCAATTTTTGCACAGTTTCACTTTGAAACGAGCTTTCTCCTCCCTCATTTTGTACTGTCAAAGGTGAGTCTCCGAGACTCACGTCGTACAGTACGCCTCTCGCAAGACGTCGTACGATTAAGAGTTAAATAATATGAGGTTGTTTTGTTTTTATTGTATCAACCACTAGTCTATCTAAAGGTTATTAATTCTTTTTCTGGTTTTAATGTAGATGGTGGTTTGAAGCACAAAATGCCCAATTGTTGTTTTTGGTTGTTGTATAAAATGTGAAATAAGTATTTTTTTAACTAGACGTAAGTTATAGTGAATTAAAAGGTTTTAATTTTGATACAATCTTTACGAACATGCTATTTGTGAATGTTTTCGTCTTATTTGTTATTTTATCTGTGAATGATTTGCTACACAAAGATTTGTATTTCATTCTAAACATAATTCGGCACAAGACCGAAAGAGATTTTTTAACTGGTCATTCTGAAATTTATTGATGCATGAGTTGAAAGGGTTTGAGAGATTTACATTTTTTAAAGTGCTATATTAGGACTTTAATGATAGCGTTATTTAAAAGGTTTGGTTTGTAAACACTGTTTGTAAATATACGGCTTGTGAATACATGATTGGTGATCATGTAATTAAAAAATGGCACCTTACACTTAATGTGTTTTTCCATGTAGTTGGTTAAGTTTTAATTAAAAATCTAGTTTCTTTTAATGTGTTTAAAAATGTATTTGGAATATTTCATTCGTTGCAACAAACAGTTCAAACGGTTTCTTTATTTAATGAATCTTATAAAAGTAAGATAACTCAATGTTTTCGAGAAATGTCTGTCTGTTGACATTTGATTTCACTTGTTACACTTGTCGCATTTCTATTTTTTACAAGGTCTCACAATTATATTTTAATATTAAACAAAGTAATTTTTGATTTTCAGCTGTAAGAAGTACTTTATCCCGTGTTTGCCATATCAACAAAATGACTGCCTTTTCAATTAATTTATCTTAATGATATTTTATTTCTTTTGCTTTATCAATAATTTTTAATAACTTGTAAAGGGGATCTTTACAAACTCAATCAACTCAAAATTGCGATTTGAAAAATGTCGTGCTTAAATTAAACGGTTGTACCATTTATAAATTAAGTTTAATTTAGTCTTAAATAAGACTAGCATTATGTTTTTATACTTTCCCATTTGAACAAATATTGACTTTGTAGTTGATTTTCAAATCAAAAAGGTTGCATTATTAAATGGTTCTCCACTTTACGTGATTATTTGAATTTGGATCTTAAAGTTTATATTAAATGTTTACTCCTCAAGTAGAATATTAGTTTCAACATTCTCAATTCTAATTACTGAACTTAAATTGTTCCTTTGATGAATATTTCTGTCAAGTTGAATTGTGCTGTATTGAACTATTCGTGGTCATCAAAGGTTAACATTTATTCTATAGATTCTCGGATTTATAAACAAACACAACTCAATTGTAAAACACAATTGAAGCAAGCTCTACATTTGAAATTTCATTGCTATATTTTTTTATTCCTCATGGACTCGGAAGATTGATAAGGTGCAATCAATTTGACCAGGATATTTAAATGGTTTGATCTTATAATCATTTGTTTGAAGTTGAAGTTGTTAGCTAACAAAAAAATGAATTTCGATAATTTTGCCACATATGATTCTGTTCTAAAAGGTCTAATTACTTTAATGTTTAAAATTACAGATTTTAAAATATGGAACCTGCATTGTGGGCCAAATTAACAAAGGTTTCTAAAACCATTAGATTATTATATTATTACTATATTGTTATGGCCTTCAACAAATGGTTTAATTGGTAAAGATGAGATTACTTTAGTGAATTGGAGTTATAAATTGGAATGTTTTGATGAAGTTATTTGAAAGGTTTCTTGAATAAATAATTTAATTAAATAACCAGTATTAATTAAATACTAATTTCTAATGCTTTATTTAGCAAAACAAATCCGTCGTTTTTTAATATTTTACACTATTTGATATTTAAAATTATGTTTCAAACTAACTTATTTTATTAATTTAAATGAAAAGGATTTTCTGTTTTGAACTTTTCTACCCATTTTTACAATATTTGATTTCATTTAAAGACATAATTCGGAAGTGAATGGCTAAGATTTTCTAACAGGTAATGATGAAATTTGTTTTGACATTAGTTCTCGTTGTCAAACAATAATTTTAATTTTATGTTTTGTAAAATTGTTTATGATTATGAGACTCTTTGTAAATACGAGTGCTTTACTTTGTGTAATACATTTTCTTGACAGGGTTGTTCAGACTTATCAACACTAATCGACTCATAATTAAGTCAGTTCATTTATACACTTTTTTGAATATTTTTGTCTAAATCATTGTCAGTACCAGCAAACTTATTAGACAAACAGACTTTAAAATCATTGTCTTCTGATTCGTTAACAAATGGTAATTGCTTTAAATTTGAGTCATAAAATGCTTTAAAAATATTCATTGTAGTTGCTCATAATGTGTTCTAACAATTGTTTTTGGTTCAGAGTTTCCTAGTTTTCTATTAAAAACTGTGACCCAAAAATACCTTAGTTCAACAATCAAAATGAAAAAATGTTAATGACTAGGACGATTGAACAGTTAACTTGAGTTATAGTATATTAAACGAAAATTTATTTTTAAAAGGTTAAAACAAAAAAGTTTTTCGTGTTTATAATTAACCTAAATATAGTTTTGAATTAGTAATTATTGCGTCACTTACAGATGATTACCCAATTCTTTAACAAATTAAATCTTAAATCATTGTTTGTTATTTTAGGGAATTCGGATCAACATGGTTTGTAGTTGTTTTTGGCTTGTTGTTGGAATATTGTGCAAATAATACTTTCGAGTAAGAAAGCAATAATTTCGAGATATGTCTGTCTGTTGACATTTGATTTCGCTCGTTACACTTGTCACAATGAAATTTTTAAAAGGTCATGACATTGTTTATTTTAATATTAAAACAGTTTTGATTTTCAGTTCTAAGTGTCAACTTCAAAAGGACTCTTTTATTAACAAATTCATCTTATGATCATTTACATGATCTATATGATTGATTTTTTAAATCAAATTCTTTGACATTTATTTTTTATAATTTTTTTTATTATAAATGATTACGATTGTTGAGATATGACTTTTGATTGAATAGTTGGGCATCTTTGTGTAAATATACTTATAATCAATAATGTTTATTATTGTGAATCGAGAGAAAGTGTTAATAATTTTTTAATATTTTATTTAACTTAAATCAAACTGAATTGAAAGTGCTCTTTTGATTTGACTTAACTCACATCTTTTAGAGCCACTGTTTTCTACGTCAAATTTTGTAGCGAATCTTGTGTCTGATTTCAATACTTTGATGTTACAAAAGGTTAAAAAGTTTCATCAACCCTCCTAAATTTTTATATCAAAATATAAAAATTTGTTTATTTGTTTTGTATTTATTAAATTTTTAATTTGAATTTCAAATATTTCACATTTCAGTGTCAGTGTTTCTAACTCCGTTTTAATTTATTAAAGCCATTCAAATCAAAAATTATTTTTCAACAAACAGGAATATAAACTTTTCAATAGCAAACCTTTGTTAATCATTCGTTTCTAGACTGGTTCTTGTTCATTAACTTCTTGGTTCTCTATAGAAGAATAAATTCGTGGTGCAGAAATTCCATTCCGTTTAAATTGCAAAATCACATTTATCAAACACACTTCAGGTCAATAACGAGACAATGACTACAATAACTGGTTTAAGAAAACATTTCGTATCGTGCTACGTATGTGCACTTTAGAATAATTACTCAACACTTAACATGACTCACAGAGATTTTTGAAAAGGTAACCTAAACCAAATTGATCAAAAATTGTTTTTTGTTTCAAATTATGTGGTCCTGCTATATGTTTTGTTTAGAGTTCTACAATTTTATAAAACAGGGATTTCTATGCCTTGAAAAGTTTTGAGAAAAAGAGTATATGTGAGATTCATATCATACATTTTTTAAAGTTTGCATTCTAAAATAAACCTAGCCTTGCATTTCTAAAACTGGTTATTTTTTAAAATATTTACATTAGCATTAATTTTTTTATCGTTATTTGTTTTTATTAAGTTGGATTTATTCTTCTTCATCACTTTCAAATGGTTGACTTTTTCATCTCATTATTGAGTTATTGTTTCCTGAGTTCTGCGTTTCATAACAGGTTATTTACATTTGTTTTAACTAACTATTGTTATGATGTTGCAGATGATGACTATTTTATACACGGCTTGTAAATACACGGTTTGTAAATACATGATTGGTGATCATGTTATTAGAACATGGCACCTTACACTTAATGTGCTTTTCCAAGTAGTTGGTTAAGTTTTGATAAAAATCTATAGTTTCTTTTAATGTATTTAAAATGTATTTGGAATATTTCAATCATTGCAACAAACAGTTTAAAGGGTTTCTTTATTCAATGAATTTCATAAAAGTAAGACAACTCAGTGTTTTTAGATAAATCTGTCTGTTGACATTTGATTTCACTTGTAACACTTGTCGCATTGCTATTTTTTACAAGGTCACACAATTATATTCGAATATTAAAATAATAATTTTTGATTTTCAGCTGTAAGCAGTACTTTATCCCGTGTTTGCCATATCAACAAAAATGACTGCTTTTCAATTAATTTATCTTAATGATATTTTATTTCTTTAGCTTTATCACCAACTCTCGATAACTCAATCAACTCAAAATTGTGATTTTAAAAAAATTCGGTGCTTTAAAACTGTTCGCAAATTAAACGGTTGTACCATTTATAAATTAAGTTTAATTTAGTCTTAACTAAAACTAGCATTATGTTTTTATATTTTCCCATTTGAGCAAATATTGACTTTGTAGTTGAGTTTTAAACCAAAAAGGTTGCATTATAAAATGATTCTCTACTTTACGTGATTATTTGAATTTGGATCTTAAAGTTTATATTAAATGTTTACTCCTCAAGTAGAATATTAGTTTCAACATTCTCAATTCTAATTACTGAACTTAAATTGTTCCTTTGATGAATATTTCTGTCAAGTAGAATTGTGCTGTATTGAACTATCTATGCATCAGAATGTAAGTTTTTTTGCATAATTTACGTTGTCATCAAAGGTTAACATTTATTCTATAGATTCTCGGATTTATAAACAAACACAACTCAATTGTAAAACACAATTGAAGCAAGCTCTACATTTGAAATTTCATTGCTATATTTTTATGCTTCATTGACTCGGATATTTAGAGTACAACTTCACCAGAATATTTAAATGGTTTTATCTTATCTTTCCGCCATCATGGCTCGTCGGCTACAGGACCAACTTGAACCACATCAATGCCAGAAGGGTTTCCTCCCAATGGACGGTGTTCACGAAGCCATCACGGTGTGTCGTTTTTTGTCCAACCAGAATGTCACCATCGCGGGAATCGATGTTTCCAAGGCATTTGACTCCGTCAGTCAAGAATCAATATTTGTCATCTGCAAAGCGAACGGTCTGAAAAATGATGACCTGATCCTACTGAAGAACATGTATCGGGACTGCCAGACTGCTCTCAAAATCAACGGAGTGCTTTCCCTGAAGATATGGATTAGGCGTGGTGTCAAGCAGGGTTGCCCCCTAAGTCCGATCTTGTTCAATCTTGTCATTGATCAATTGCTTCGAGTGCTAGAACAGTCACATATGGGCGTTCCAATTGATGGAAATCTTCTACGCTGCCTAGCATTTGCTGATGATTCACTACTGGCGGGTAAAAACAAGCAAGAAATCGAAGTACTGGCAGCGATGTCAGTGGTGTTTTACCGGAAAGTTGGTCTCACTATCAACGCAAACAAGACTGTCCTCTTTGGTACAAACGAATCAGTATCTATCGATGGTGAACTGATCGAGCCTGTGTCATCTTTTCGTTACCTTGGCGCTATTATTGATAATGACAACTCGCATCGCTTCAAGTCAACTGATGTTTGTTTCAAGCTCCATCGAGTAAGCACAGCCGAACTCCATCCCAACCAGAAGATCTATCTAATCAGGAATCACCTTATTCCTGAGATGATCCACCGTCTTATCCATGAGAAATCTTTGGATTCTACCTTGAGAGGGATCGACCAGAGAATTCGATTTGCAGTGAAAAGAACGCTCTCACTACCAATGGAAACGCCCACTTCATTCTTCTACTTGGCACACAAGTTAGGAGGGCTCGCTCTACCACAGCTCCGCTACGATGTACCAAGGATCGCACTGAAGCGAATGCTCAGACTGTCTCACTCCAATTCCTGGTTTGTTCGAAAAACAACTGAATCTCGGTGGTTCCGTAATGAAATCTCTCGTGTGAATCGTTTATGCCCAGCTAATAATGACAACCAACAACGATTACTCAGGGACATTCGCAAGATCAACGATGGCCATGTCTGTCTCCTGATTGGTGGATCGCTAGTAAACAAACACCTTTCAGGCCTAACCGATCTCCAAGAAGATAAGAAAAGGAAACTTCTGTGTATTCGCGCAGGAGCTATGGTCGATCGGGACGAGTGGTGCCTTCACTGCAACACTGAAAAGTCAATGTTTCATATATTGAACCAGTGCATCTTGACTAAATCTGCTCAAGGAAAACGACACGACAAGCTACTCGACCAAATCGAAGCTCATCTCCGAACTCACAATTTGGAATGCTACAGAGAAAAAAAGAATCTACTACCAGGAAGATGATGATGTCCCGGGCGCACTGTCAGATGAAACTGGTCGCAAGTACCTCATCCCGGACCTAATCCTAGTAAAACCAGAAGAAACAGAAACCAACTTGGCGATGTGCCTTGACGTGGGCGTGAGCTATGAACAACGTGCCAACAGTTTGGATGAATACGACAAGCACAAGCGCGACAAGTACAACAAAATAAAGCCAAGCATCATTAAGTGGATTCGATCCGAAGGACACTCAAAAGTTACAGATCTCATCACGTACGGACTTATCTTCGGCTCCCGTGGTTCCATTCATAATGTTTGTCTGAACATACTAAAGGACACTTTTCAAATGGCGCCACGGTTGATAGAACGAATGATGGTGGATTGCGCGTGCGACTCACACGACATGATCACGAAGTATCGATCATGGAATCCTCCATAATCTTACTAAGAACTTTCGGTTGATAATTGTAAATACTTTGTAAATATTATTATTATTACTCTTACTATTATTATTATTATTTTCTTTTAACTATCATTTCTTTCCTATCCATCTGCTGTATTTCTCGTTCTTCTTAATAAAAGACCATATTGAAAAAAAAATGTTTTCCCAATTGTTCGATTTTCAAGTGAGGAATCACATCTGATTCGGTCAACTGCAACAGTAGAGGTGTATTTTTGCCAAACGGAAAGTGACTCAAAATATCCCAGGCTCGCTCAATCGTTTTTGCATGATCACATCTCTCGATTAGTTTCTCGAGATAATCAAAAATTTTATCACGAGTGTGGTCACTTAGAAAGTTTACACTTTTTCCTAGGACCGCATTGCTCACATAACAGAACTTTGCATGATTATCCCATTCACACTGTTCACTAGCCAATTTGTCTTTTAGCGATTCGAGCAATAGCATCAACGGGAATTCTCGTAAGCAGTCTGCAATGTCAGTAAATGATAAAATACAAAATAACTTATTGTCATCAAGCAGGTAGAGTACATCTTCCCTCAGCACGTAGAACATCACTTGCAAATCGACCAATTCTGGATCATTCATTCGTCGAAAGTCCAACAGATAATTCACATATTTGCCACTGACGATCCAATTGTTGAGAATTGCATGCAATTGTTCGAGTTTTGTCACTTCTTCATCGTTTTCTTTCTCATTTGACTCCATATCAACAACAAAATACAAACAGTCAAATCACAAACACAATGAGAAATCGCTAAAAGTATTAGTAGCTCCACAAGTTTCACAATGTACACTCAAAATGACTAATGTAGAGAGATATAATGCAGACAAAGACACGTCTAAGTCAAAGCAACATCGTATCATACAATGACGTTCTTCATCGATGAGTAATCAACACACTAACAGTTTTTTGTCGTACAAAATCTAAATACTTTACAATGGCTGTAGAATCTATTACCAATCGATCAATGAGCGGATGTATCTTTGTTATCTCAATACAAATCTATCATATACAAAAGTTTTTTTTGAGCATTCAAAAATAGCAACAACCAATAAAACTCTTCCAGCCAGTTAGTAACGACAACACAGAACGACATTCACTATCTTTGCCATACCACATGACTTACATCCCTTCCACTTTCTACTTCTGATGCACAAGTTATTTTTGACTGACGGGAAAAGAGACGGGAAAGGGATGAAAAACGCAAGTGAAGATTTTATCTTGATAATCAAGACATGATTTCACTTCAACTAAATCATGATTGCACTTTTTGCTCAATTATGACTCTAACGATCGATGTGATCGAACTTTATCGAAGAGTGACTTGTGCAACAAAATTTCTGGTGTTTGAGTATATTTTGAGTTCATAATCAACATCTTTAAAAACTCAAAAATAATTTGTTTAAACTATTGTATTGACTCAACAAAGATACATCCGCTCATTGCTGATAGATGGGCAATCGATACAAAAGCCATCTTAAAGTATTCGAGTTTTGACCACCATGATGACTTATTAGGAGTTTCATTGATTGATACGATGCTGCTTTAATGTGTCTTTGGTTGCATTACATCTCTACATTTGTCTAACTGTTACAATCAATACTCTTTATTGTGATTGGATAGAAAGTGTTAATAATTTCTTAATATTTTATTTAACTTAAACCAAACTGAATTGAAAGTGCCTTTTTGAATTGATTTAACTCAACTAAACATCTTTTTAGACCAATGTTTTCTACGTCAAATTTTGTAGCGAATCTTTTGTCTGACTCCGATACTTTGATGTTACAAAAGGTTAAAAAGTTTTATCGACCCTCCTAAATTCTTATATCAAAATATAAGAGTTTGTTTATTTGCTTTGTATTTATTAAATTTTTAATTTGAATTTCAAATATTTCACATTTCAGTGCCAGTGTTTCTAACTCCGTCTTAACGGTAAAAAGTTATTTAAATCAAAAATTATTTTTCAAGAAACAGGAATATAGACTTTTCAATAGCAAACTTTTGTTAATCATTCGTTTCTAGACTGGTTCTTGTTCATTAACTTCTTGGTTCTCTATAGAAGAATAAATTCGTGGTACAGAAATTCTATTCCGTTTAAAAGGTTATTCAATATTTAATATATTTAGAATTGCAAAATCACATTTATCAAACACACTTCTGGTCAATAACGAAACAATTACTACAATTATACTGATTTAAGAAAACATTTCGTATCGTGCTACGTATGTACTTTAAAGTAATTACTCAACACTTAACATGACTCACAGAGATTTTTGAAAAGGTAACCTAAACCAAATTGTTCTAAAATTGTTTTTTGTTTCAAATTATGTGGTCCTGCTATACGTTTTGTTTAGAGTTCTACAATATTATAAAGTAGGGATTTCTATGTCTTGAAAATTTAAAATTTAAAAAAAATGATAGATGTGAGATTCACGTTATGCATTTTCTAAAGTTTGCATTCTTAAGTAAACTTAGCCTTGCATTTCTAAAACTGGTTATTTTTAAAATATTTACATTAGCATTAAATTTTTTAATCGTCATTTGTTTTGCATAAGTTGGATTTAGTTCTTCTTCATCACTTTCAAAGGTTGACTTTTTCATCTCAATATTGAGTTATTGTTTCCTGAGTTCTGCGTTTCATAACAGGTTATTTACATTTGTTTTAACTAACTATTGTTATGATGTTGCAGATGATGACTATTTTATACACGGCTTGTAAATACACGGTTTGTAAATACATGATTGGTGATCATGTTATTAGAACATGGCACCTTACACTTAATGTGCTTTTCCAAGTAGTTGGTTAAGTTTTTGATAAAAATCTATAGTTTCTTTTAATGTATTTAAAATGTATTTGGAATATTTCAATCATTGCAACAAACAGTTTAAAGGGTTTCTTTATTCAATGAATTTCATAAAAGTAAGACAACTCAGTGTTTTTAGATAAATCTGTCTGTTGACATTTGATTTCACTTGTTACACTTGTCGCATTTCTATTTTTTACAAGGTCTCACAATTATATTTTAATATTAAAAAAGTAATTTTTTATTTTCAGCTGTAAGCAGTACTTTATCCCGTGTTTGCCATATCCAACAAAATGACTGCATTTCAATTAATTTATCTTAATGATATTCTATTTCTTTTTCTTTATCACCAACTCTCGATAACTCAATCAACTCAAAATTGTGATTTTTAAAAAATTCGGTGCTTTAAAACTGTTCGCAAAATTAAACGGTTACACCATTTATAAAGTTTAATTTAGTCTTAACTATGACTAGCATTATGTTTTTATACTTTCCCATTTGAACAAATATTGACTTTGTAGTTGATTTTCAAATCAAAAAGGTTGCATTATTAAATGGTTCTCCACTTTACGTGATTATTTGAATTTGGATCTTAAAGTTTATATTAAATGTTTACTCCTCAAGTAGAATATTAGTTTCAACATTCTCAATTCTAATTACTGAACTTAAATTGTTCCTTTGATGAATATTTCTGTCAAGTAGAATTGTGCTGTATTGAACTATCTATGCATCAGAATGTAAGTTTTTTTTTTTTGCATAATTTACATTGTCATCAAAGGTTAACATTTATTCTATAGATTCTCGGATTTATAAACAAACACAACTCAATAGTAAAATACAATCGAAGCAAGCTCTACTACATTTGAAAATTTATTGCTATATTTTTATGCTTCATTGACTCGGATATTTAGAGTACAACTTCACCAGAATATTTAAATGGTTTTATCTTATAACAAAAAATTAATTTTTAATTTTTTCGCATCTGTCATCAAAAAATGAGCAAAATAACTTTACAAGTACAATGAGTTGTTTGAAAAAAATGGTTAAAAGAATTTACATGTGAAATATAACGAATTTCTAATTTTAACGTTTAAGCAATGTTTTTATTCAATTAAACCACAATTATTAGAATTACATGTAAAAGGAATTTTACTGAAACTTTTAACTGTATTGATTTTGTCATCTGGCGGTTTTTAAAATGTTACTTTCTGGAGATTTAACTGATTATTGAATATAATTATTTAAATATTATTGAAATTGATCGAACTGACAAATTGATATGTAATGGACGAAGGTGGAGTGTTGACTTTGGATATGGACTAGCTTTTTGTGTTTTGTGTGTTTGTCTGCTTGCGTGAGGACTATCTAAACTAGGCAGTTATTTCATTTCCAACATGTGTTACTGTTGTTAAAAAGATGAGTTTATCTTCTTGTAGATTCATAAATAACTTTTAAATATATTTTAAAATCAAATATTTCTTAAATTCATTTATCATAAAGACTTCTGTCATTTTTAAAAAAAGGTAACCCCAACTGAAATACAACGGTCTTTTTTGGTGTGACTTTAGTCGCATCTTTTAAGACCAATCTCTAATATTTAGTCTCCACATTTATTTGTGTATCTTTAAACTTTAACATCAACTATCACAATGTAAATGGTCACCTCTTTTTTTTATCGATATGCTGTCAAGCAAACATAAGACTTTACAAAAAAACTAAATAAACTAAATAACTAACTAAATTTTTAATACATAAATTGAAAACTAAATTGCATTTCTGTACAACTATCTCTACTTGGGGAGACGTTGCTTATATTCTTACAATATTTAACAATTTTTTTAATGAAGCTCTTTAATCAATCTTATTTCTAAATTTCTTCGTCTTCTCTCTTTTCTTTTATCAAAGGGTTTAACATTTTATTTGAAGTCGTTTTTCACCCTTTTAAATTCAGAAACATATAACAGAACTGCATTTGTGACTTGCAGTTCATTGTTTTATTTAGTGTCTCATCTAAATTTTTCTTCAATGTTAGATTCGTCTTTATTAAAATTCCATTGTTCTATTAGATTCTAGGTAAATCTAGAAAAATTTTTGATAAAATGTTTTATTACGTATTCATTAGTTATAGTTGCTCTTGTTGTGAAATGGCTCGCTTGATGTTGAATTTGTTGACTCTGGATAAAAAAGTTTATTCTGAATAAAATAATCTAGCTATTTTTACAAATCAATAGTTATAAAAACAATCACTTTAATCTTGAACATGTCTTTTGTATGTAAATAATTTCAATATTTTTTTACTGAAATATAAAATTATGGTGTACGAATCCTTTCTTTGTAAAAGGTTAATTTTTTTAGATTCTTACAATTGTTAGAGTTATTTCGAGGACATCAGAACTGAAACACATTTCTGGTTTATTTAGTGATCATATGTTTGGATTATATCTACTTGTAAATGATTAAACTCTTTCATTTGATACGTCGTTTGTGAATGCTTGACTATAATTAATATTTTATCACTTTTATGCACTGGAATTTGTGAATGTTACCATATTGATTCATGGCATATATGAATGGTCCCCTTTTATTGTTTCGTTCTTATAGTGAACTTTAAATTAGTCTAAATTAATCGTAAATAAATTTTTGTTTTTAACGAATACATTTTACTTGTTATATGCCTAATTGTACCTGCTAAAAAGTTTATTGATGTTTTCTATTTTAATGGTGATAATTAATTTGTAAGGTTTCATTTATAAATAATCTACTATTTTACGATATTTGTGAACCGAATTATCGTCATTTTAAGCATAGTAAAAATGCCAATTACTTGCACGGTTGTTTTCTGGGTCTCTTCTTAACAGGTAAATTCATTTCTCATTGTTAGTTTCAATTTCATCAAAAGGAATTAAATTAATTTAATCGTCAAATGATTTTAATAACTCGCTCATTAAGGTTTGTTTATTTTTTAGAATTTGAAGTACATCTACCAGAAAAGGTTTTACAAGGCAGCGTAATAAATTACATCCTGACAACCAAGAGATTTGAGTTTCTTTGTAAAAAGTTTTAATGATGTTATGCCTAACTTCTTCAATGTTCAATCAATTAATTAATGTCATTAATTTCGGTTTCATTTTCAATTAAAGTTTTTCCGATAGATTCATCGGAGGTTATTACAATTTAAATTCTGTTTAAGATTTAAATCAGGAATATAAGTGGTAATTTTCCAAAAATAACATGGTTGAAAAATCCAAATAACATATCCAAGACATTAGCTTTAAGTTTTATTATGAATTTCACGGACTTGGTAGTTACTTTTTGTGAAAACGCATTCGAATAATTAAACGCGCACCCCTATTCGGTTGAACATTTGTCTTAGTCTCTATTAAAGAACAAATTCACTCCATTTACAAGGTTATTCAATATTTTATTTTTTATTTTAGGAATTCAAAATCACATTTATCAAAAATACACTTCAGATCAATAACAAAACAATAACGATAATTATACAGACTTAAGTAAACTTAAGTAAACATTTTATTGTAACATTTGGTATCAGTAGTGTTTAGTTTCATTGACATTGGTGAATTGGTTTTCATTTTATTTTTGTAAACATCCTACTTCAACTTTTTTGGTGTTCCATCGTGTGGATGAGATGATAAGACTTGCGTTGCGGTATGCAACAAATTTATTAATTAAATTAAATGAGCCGAATTTTTAAAAAGGTTTTTTAAAAATATAAATTTTTTAAATTAGATTTTAATTGATTACGTTTGTTGTGATCTGAACTTGCAAGTAAGGATTGCATAATTGGGCATCTCTGTATTAAAATTCAATCAATTTTGTTGATTGTGATTGGATGGAATAAGTCAGGCAAGCAGGGGAGTTTCATCACAAACTTATACTAATTGATTAACATATCCAAGACTTTAACCTTAGATTTTATGAATTTCACGGACTTGGTAGTTTTTACAATTTGTGAAAACGCATTCGAATGATTAAACGCGTACCTGTATTCTTTTGAACATTTGTTAGTCTCTATTAAAGAACAAATTCACAGTTATGGTATTCACTCACATTTACAAGGTTATGCAATGTTTTATTTTTTATTTAGAATTTCAAAATCAGATTTATTGAAAATACACTTCAGACCAATAACAAAACAATAACGATAATTATACAGGCTTAAGTAAACATTTCGTTTTGAGATATGTTGACATCGAAAAAGGTTTATTCAAGGTTAAATTGTGTTTTGACAATTACAAATTATACGACATATTTTATCTTATTAATTATAGATTGATTAATGCAGAAAGTTTGATTAGTTGTTAACTTCATTAAACAAATGGTTAAAAATTGAATTCTTTATTACAATTAAAACTTAAAGTTTTGTAAATATTTTGTGAATTTAGTTTCAGTTCGGTTATATATGGTAATGAGTACAATTGTTACTAATCAACAAAATCAAATTTAAAATTAAAATTTTCTATACAACTCTCTAATTCAGTTGTTTTTAATTTTTTGCAAATCAAGTTAAAAGACTGCTTGCTAGATAGTTTCGTTTAAAATGTAAATATTTTAATAATTCAGTTCAATTTAAAATTCAGCATTTATTTCTTTTTAAAATCTTAGCCAAAAGAATAGATGACACATTATAACTTTTAATGATCACTTAGACATTTTAATTTACAAACTTAATTTCAATGAATCAATGTACGAGTATGTTTACCATGTTAAAAATTCCATCCTGGGATTTATCAACTTTCATTTGATGCTATAATAAATGGTAAATTTATTAAAATAAAGCAGAAAAACTGTTGTTGAATTTTTAAATATTTTAATTATAAGGATTATTGGCAAACTTTTTTACTTTTATTACTCTTATTGATAAAGTGTTGCCACAATAGTTTCACTAGCAAATTCTGATTGAATCAATAGTTTCAGTGTGATCTAGAAGGATTTTTTACTGAAATTATGTTGGTTATGAAATTAATCATTTATAAAGGTAATCCATATATTGCTTATTTCTATTGTTTCTATTTGTTTATCAGACATTCCGTCCATTACTTCATAAATAGTTTTAATGGTATCCCTCTAATTTGTTTATTATTCAGATAAATTTATTACAAAAGTTTCAACAACTTTACGTTTTATCACAGTTTTCTGAACATATATGTCAGACAATTTGTTATGGCAGATTCAAAATGGTACTCTTCAAATATATCTTTGTAATCTTATACATCTTGAATGTACTTGTACGTACGTCTTATCTGAACGTACCCATAATGACTGGGATTATAAATCGATTCAAAGCGATGATTCGTTGGTGTAAGTTTTTTGTGCAGTTACACTTGTTGTGAAAAACTTGTGATGCTGTTTTTTGTTCAGTGAAAAGGTCATCTTATTTAAAATTAATTGTATATTATTTAAATAAATTAAGAATTTCTGTGTTAAAGCGCTTTTCATTACTTTGGCAATTGGTTTCAATATTTTTTGTTAAATTCTTAATTTTAAATTCTTTCGCAATGATCGTAGCTCAAAAAATGGTTAAATTTTCTTTCGATTCCTTTTGGGATCTTTTTCTTTAATTTCCAAATATAATATTCTTTGTTTTTATCTATTTATACTCATTTCCAAGATGACAACATGACAGAGAACAAGAGAAGAGAATATTTGATTTCCCATATCACACTTTACCTTTCAATTGTTCATTCACATTCTATGTAAAACACAAAATTCTTGACCAGACTGTACAGTAGAATATTCTAGAGTAGGCTTAAGAAGTGCTGCGGTAAAAGGGCTATCCACAGATAAGCACTGCAGAAGAATCAGTTTTTTTGCTTATTATTTTACGATATCATGTATATTCTGCATGCACAAACTTTTTAGGTTTTGTAAATCAAATTATCGTTATTTTAAGAATAGTAAAAAGCCAATTACTCCGTTTTCCTCCCTCTTCAACAGGCCAACCCCTCCTTGTTATTTCACCTATCTAATTTACAATTTCCATAAAAGTAATAATTATTGTTTATTCAAGTCATTCCAGCGTTCACGTGACTTTAATAATTTACTTTAATTTCGGTTTTCCAATTATTTCATCTTTTGTAAGCTGAAGATGAAAGTGAAAACAGAAGAAAATGTTACATGATTCTCAGGCCCAATCCACACAAACTAAGGATTAAATTGAGCAAAGTGTTTGCATTTGTTTGAGGATTGTAGTTTTATTACAGGCAACGGCACTCGAGGAAGAACTTCAAGGACACTGAACATTTTAATACTATTCGGTGGTTTTATATGCTGTTTAATAACAGGTTACAAAAAATTTCATTTAACAGTGGGATATTCATTAAAGTTGTCCATTTAATGGTAATGTTTGTCATAAATGGTAGTTAGTTTCATCCGAACTCATGTGGAATAATTTGTAAAAAGGTATTATTTTATTTTCAAATATTTTTCCAAACAAAGTTTTGTTTTCTTTACGAACTATGACATCTCACTCTTCTGGTTAAAATTATTTGTGAATTATTCGTTTCATCAAGATTTGTATTTTTTATATAAATTGTATTTTTTTGTTTTAACGTTATTAGCGAAATTTACCTCTCATAATATATGCTTGTGAGTGATTTATTTAATTAATTTGAATTAAAAAACTCAGTATAGACGGATTTATTAAATGGTAAACCAAAATAAATTTCTCTTATTCAAATTTCATACAAGTTAAGCTAAAAATTTAAACAAAATTCTTTTTTTCCATTCGAGAATGTATTATCATAGTTGAGAGTTTAACATCGCTTATCAGTTAATAAGCACGATGATGTAAATAATTGTAAAGGTTAAACTAAAAAGTTGTTTATGGTTTTTAGATTGCTTTGACATTGAATGGAGTGAATTGATTACAGACAATAGAATTTGCATTGTGATCTACTGACTATGCAACAAGACGGAGTATACATTTTATTTGAAATCAGTATTATATTTTCTCGCATTATGATTTCTAAAAGGTTTAAATAATTGAATTTATTATAACAAATCAATGCAATGAAGCCAACATTTTCTCTTTTATTACTTTTATATTCATGTCTCGATTGCTTAAAACAGTTTGTTAGGAACAACAAAATGAGAATAGGTTTCCCTTTATTTAGTACATTTATGGCTTAAATAATGTTCAATTCCAAAGATGTTTAAAGATTATTGTTTTTTTAATACTAAGAGTTGAATTGACTTAATTTAATAAAAGGTGATAGAAAAAATATAATTATTATTGGAAAATTTAAAATTAAATGATGTAGCTTTCTTATTTTTTTAATACTCTTTCTTTCAATTTATTTTTAAAAATCTACTTGGTCAAGCATAAATATTGATTGATTGCGACAAACTTAAGTAATATTTTCTATTCTATTCGCCTGCCCAACTGAATTACTTTTTAACCGACGCATCACCAACCTCAATGAAATGGTATCCAGAACTTTGTTTGAAATTTCTTTTCATTATGAAAATAATTTTGATAAACTATTTTATTTGATTACATACATTGTTCATTCATCGATGTAGAGGAGACATCATTTGGTTTATCTACAAGAGACAATTACTGAGAACAATCACTGTGATAAAATTCATAAACAATGAAAATGTTTGGTTGTTTAAATATGATTATGTAATTTTGAATGAAAAATACCCGAGAACTGAAATGAGAGAAAAATTTCGGTTATGTGAATGATTGATTTGTTGAAAGGTAAAGCAAGTGTTTTTAATATTTTTTAAATTTATGTTTTCACATGTTTTTCATTTGGTTCATTTCTGTATCGGTCTAAAAGGTTTAATTTTGGTATATTATTTGTAGAATTTCTCATTTTTAATAACTTTTTTAATGGCTTATGGTTTTTCTATGTTTGAAGACTAACCTTGAATCATTCGCTTCACCATTGTTTTGACTCTTTTTTGGTATGTTTTTTTAAATAAGTCAATGCAAAACAGACAACTTACAAGGAGAACGGATTTTTGTCGTGCAATGTAACAAATTTTTTGTTTTGTCTGATGCCTGATAAAAATAGAATTTTTATCATCACCGTTGAACAATGATTAAAAGGTTAATATTTTTATAAAATTGTTTTTAAATATCAAGAATTCGTTAATAAGATCACAAAATGACAGTAAGAAGAAACTTATCTGTTTAATTTTAGTAGAATTAAAAAAATTGTATTTGAAAACGCAAATTTAAATGTTAATAAAATGAACTAAATTATTTATTACAACTTTAACTATACTTAAATGTTTTTAAAGTTGCTGTATAAATTGTGTAAACCTTAATTTTGAAAATAATTTGTGTGCAAATACTTTATCTTCATTTTACCGGTCACATCTTAAAGTTAAACAGTTTCCTCCAATTCTAAACAAAAATTTCAACGGAAATTTACATTTATTAACCTCAATTTCCTGTCAAAGTCAGTAGCTTTTATTTTTGAAATCTATAATTCAATAACGCCATTCTTGTGGGGAGATAAAAAAGGTCACAAAAGTGTAGTGTAATCATAAGTCAATCTCATGTTTATATTTTTTTACAAATCAATGCAATGCAGCCAACTTTTAGGAAAAACTCAAAAACTCTAGCATGCTGAAGCTTCAAACATGTTGTCTCTTTATTATATTTGTTCAATTTAAAATGATTGCGCTTAGTAAGTGAAAATAACAGCATTTTATTAAACCAAAATCTCAATAAATTGATTGAACAAGTGTAGGTGAACAGATAAAAGGTAAATTTAATTTAAATTCTTATGATTTGCCAAAAAATAGAAGTCTAAACGCTCCTTTAGATGAATATTCTCCTTCATATGCAGAAAATGCAGAAAAATCGGGAAAATCCTTGGGCACTGAGGCAAAATGTTCGGGAAATAATTGCTCAATTTGTTTCATAACAATCGCCCGATTCCCTTTTTCTAACTTCGATTTGGCTTCGATTAGTTCTTCCGTCAATTTTCTATTCTTCTCCTGGAGTGCACCAACGTCTTTTTTGTAGGCCTGCTTGAATCTAAAGAGTTCATTTATCATCGACTGTCGTTTGTCGATTTCGTCGAATTGCGCAAGTTCGAACTCGAGTTGACAGTTCTTGCTTTTCAGTTCAGCGTTCAATTGGTTCAACAATTGCACTTCTTGCTTCTTGTTGTTCCCCCAACTGACCCAATTCTGCGTTCTTTTTTCCAAGTTTCTTGATTGGTGGTGTAACTTCTTGTGGAGTAATGTGACCTTTACCATTACGTTTTCGATTATCTTGAGAAATCAAAGGAACTTCGCTGTTTGAAGATCCGAGTGTATCACACTTTTGTTTCCTTGATGCTGACCTTGTTTGCATACCTTCCTTCTGTTTGATTGATTCAGTTGATTTCCTTGTGGTAGCTGTTTTGGAAGCATCTGTTGAGAATTTTCAATTGAGTAATAAGCAGTTGGTGGGTAAAATTTTCTTTCGAGAGCATCGGGAAATCTGGATATTTCATGGTCTTTTGGCAGGCGATAATGTATTCCTCTTTTATTATATTTATTCTTTACATAATAAAGAACATTAGGCACATTAGGTTTTGTTCGATCGAAGCCTTTGTGTTTATGATCATGAAGCTGTTTAGATAACGTCTATTTAAGTTTTTTTGGAGTATCAGAAAGAGATTCACTTAGGACGCCAGACGACGAATTTGATTCGCACGCCTCAGGTGGTGAATAAGTTTGATTGAAGATTTTAACATTTATTTCCGAAGGATCGTTTTGAGGCATGACGGAGATAGTACTTCCATCTTGTTCAGTTACAGCATGGAATTATGTTAGCTATCAAGTAAACATATGTTCATTGTTGTATCATCATATGTGTAATAAATTTGCTTGAGATTACACTCTTGAATTGAGGAAGGATCTAAGATCCCAACCTCGTGTAATAAATTTGTATCTTGCTAGGTCTTTTGACGAGGAAAAATCGCAATTCGGAATCATCAATAAATTAATCGCGCATAGTTTTGTACTTAGTCAATTAGAGAGACGAGGGAACTTTAGTCTATGTTCAAACCTGACATAGACTAACAGGTGACGAGGTTGTTTAGGAAGCTAAGTCAGACTCGACTTAGTCTTATTCAGTGACGAGGTTGTTTCTGAAGCTATGTCAGACGCGACATAGTCTTATTCACCGACTGGGCTGATGTGAAGCTATGTCAGACGCGACATAGTCTTATTCACCGACTGGGTTGATGTGAAGCTATGTCAGACTCGACATAGTCTTATTCACCAACGAGGTTGTCTTGTGAAGCTAAGTCAGACTCGACTTAGTCTTATTCACCGACTGGGCTGATGTGAAGCTATGTCAGACGCGACATAGTCTTATTCACCGACTGGGCTGATGTGGAAGCTAAGTCAGACTCGACTTAGTCTTATTCAGTGACGAGGTTGTTTCTGAAGCTATGTCAGACGCGACATAGTCTTATTCACCGACTGGGCTGATGTGAAGCTATGTCAGACGCGACATAGTCTTATTCACCGACTGGGTTGATGTGAAGCTATGTCAGACGCGACATAGTCTTATTCACCGACTGGGCTGATGTGAAGCTGTGTCAGACGCGACATAGTCTTATTCACCGACTGGGCTGATGTGAAGCTATGTCAGACGCGACATAGTCTTATTCACCGACTGGGCTGATGTGAAGCTATGTCAGACGCGACATAGTCTTATTCACCGACTGGGTTGATGTGAAGCTATGTCAGACTCGACTTAGTCTTATTCACTGACGAGGTTGTCTCGAGAGACTATCTTGAAGTTCACTTAGGAAAATTAGAAGAACGAATCGGCGAATCGTCAAAGTCAGATCGGACTTAGAAAATAATTGGACACAAGTGAATTGGTTGCATAATAAAATTTTAATAGTTGAGACTTTACAAATACGTCCTGCGAGTGGACGGGAATTTCTATTTCTTCTTGGTATGTTCTCTGTTCAATATAAAATTGGACAGAGTCTCGTGGTAGAAAGACATTTTACATAGAGTTGGTTCGGGTTTTTATACCCTTTTGGTTCTTCACATTTGATGATGGTGTTGCTGTTGAAGATTTTGTCAGACGTTCAGTTGTCGTTCTGCCTTTGGTAGTGCTTCAAACAGGTTGTTGCTATTTTAAGATTTTATGATGCAATAGTGTTTTTGATTTCATAAGATGCAATCGAAATTCGTTGTGTGGTCGTTTGTGTCGTTGGTTGGTCGTCCTGCCTTTGTGTGTATTGTTTTGGGGAGCGGGGCGACTAATTAATAAATGATTTTGTATTTTAGTGTAATAAAATGAATATTTGAAAAATAGCCTAACTTTCCCTGTACTAACTAATTAATTAAATAAATTAAATAATTGACAGT
The DNA here is from genome assembly GCA_023373905.1 of Rhizoglyphus robini. Taxonomy (NCBI): domain Eukaryota; kingdom Metazoa; phylum Arthropoda; class Arachnida; order Sarcoptiformes; family Acaridae; genus Rhizoglyphus; species Rhizoglyphus robini. The sequence continues at coordinate 67,985 of JAKIJQ010000195.1, forward strand.
TTTATTACTTTTGTTATTAGCTAATTAGTGATTTATGGGTTTGATTTTTCTAGTGAAAAAATTTAGGAAAAAGATAGGAAAGTGTTTTCGCTATCACATATGTATTGTAATTCTAATTGTAATTGTAATGTTCAACTGAATTGTAATTTTAAATTTAAGTTTATAAAATAACTTACATATTAATTATTTATGAGGTTTTTTTAAAAAGTAACCAAAACAACACAGAACTATAATTGTTCTTTGAATTGGATTTTACTCACATCTTTTGAGATATATTCAGTCTCTGTTAAATCAACGACATTCTCGTCAGTCAACGAATTCTTTCAGCAATCGTTTTACAATATTTATGTTTCAAAATTTTGTTTGAATCTTTTTGGTTGAGTTAAATTAAAAAGATTTTTCCTGTTTTTGAACTTTTTGGTCCACTTTTTAAAAATAGTATTGCATTTCAAAAACAAAATTCGGTACTCGATTCACACAGATTTTTAAACTCGGTCAAATGATGAAATTTGTTTTGACATTTGTTCTTGTTATCAAACAATAATTTTTAATTTCGTTCGACATACTGAAATGTTATCAATTTTTTTAAATTTTTGCCTTGATGTTTAATATTTTTAAAATTCATCGTTTTTAAAATTTTTTATTTTTAGTTATATATACGTATTTTAATATATTTTAATTTATTCACTACAACTTTTACTATACTCAAATGTTTTTAGAGTTGGTGCGTAAATCGTGTAAGACTTAATTTTAAAAAACATCTGTGTGCAAATCTTTTCGCCATTTTACCTCGGTCACTTCTAAAAAATGAAACAATTTCCTTCAATTCTAAAAAAACTTTAGTCAGAAATTTACATTTACTAGCCTCAATTTCCCATCAAAGTTACTAGCTTTTTATTTTTGAAATCAATAATTCAGTTGTCCCATTTTTGTAAGGAGATGAAAAAGGTCACAAAATTAATGTGTATTCATAAATCAATTTCACGTTTATATTTTCCTCAAATCAAGGCAGCCAACTTTCAGGAAAAACTTATACTTAAATATTTTATCAAGTTTTATTGGTATTATGTAGTGTTTTACAAAGTTATCAATTTTTAAAAAAAATTTTCTTTTGAAATAGTTTCTAATGTCCAAAAACTTCATATCAAGATTCCCAAAAAATGAATTAAATTCAGTAACATTGACTTTGACGGTAGTAGATAAATCATAAGTTTGGAAATAAACTTGTTTTTTATAGAAATAATGAAGAATTTTTCTTGTTTAAGTTTACATTTCGTCAGACTTAAGTACTGGCACATCTACTTTGTTAAATGCTTTTTTATTAGAATCAAAAGAAATGACAACTTTATTTTTGATGGTTTAGTTTTTGTGTAAGTTAGTGTAAGTTTCTTTCTTAGGAGGCGAGTTTTTGTTTCAGGAGTTATTTGGTGCTTACTTTTTGTAAATTATCGTAATGTTCATTTAATGTTGCTTCGGGTTGTAAAAAAGGTTAATCAAAACTCTATTTTCAATTTATTTATTTATGTGAATAAACTGATGAAATAAAATACATAAAAAGTATGAATTTTATGGTAACGTTTGAAATGGTTTTTTTTTTCATTAATTTCAATATTGATGTTTTGGAATTTTTAAATAGGTTTCAGTTTTATTTTTAAATTTAAATTCAATATTCTTTATGTGCAATTAATGAATAAAAGGCTATAAACCATAAAAATTTTACTCAAACTTATCTGTTCTCAAGATGAGCTCCACTAGACCAGATTTCCTTCATTGCTTCGATTTTTTTGTGTTTACTTGAGAAAATCAACTTATTTGTGCCAGCTGTTTCTCCTGCTGATAGAAATGGTTTCTCTCATAAATTTAACTAGTATAGAACCAGCCGCTGGCATTATGAAACATTTTAGCTATCGTAAATCAAAATAGGTAATGCCATTGGCATAAAAGTCGGAGCGAGAGTATGCAACACATTCGTTTGTCGTTTGATCAGTTGTGTTCCAAATCAGTTCATGTACAACAAAGCTGGGCAACTATTTTCTGCTTCTGGCCACAAAATAACCATTGCGTTTTTAAAATAGACACCTAGATTTTTACCTATCCGAACAATTTCATAATCTTCAATTACCAATTAACATGGGATTTTAAAAATCCGGAAAAAAAAGAAATAAAAGCCGAGATATTTTTACGCTAATTGTGGGATTGTGAAATTATGCCTAAAACATGTCCAATATAAAATAAATGTTGTTACTACATCATTAGGAAATATTTTAATGGTCAATTGGCATTTGAGTTTTGGAAATGGGGTCATTTAGCCATTGGTAGCCTACCTCTGATACATTAAAAAATATAATTTTCATTATTAAATATTATTAAATAACATCCAAGAATGAATGCATCAATGAATGAACATCCAATAATCGATCAATTTGATCAATCAATTTCTCTCTAAATTCACTATGGGCAATGTACTCTAAATTTAGTTTAATTGGGGTTGGGTAATATTTAGAGTTTTGGGAATAAAATCATGTTTTTAATTTCAATCTAATTTGTCATATTTTTACATTTTAAAATTTTTAGATATAAACTCCTTGTACATTTTTCGATTCATTTTCTAAACCCAAATAAATCCTATCACATGATGCAAATAGTAAAATGAACTAAATTCAAACTCAAACAAATACTAAATATTTGTTCGTGTCAATACAAATCCACCATTCAACAAATTATTGACAACAATCTTCGATATAGCACTTCAAAATCTGATTGATCGGATAAATGTCTGTAATCAAATTTTCCTTATCCTCATCACACAAATCCATAGTGTAGGATCCACAAAATTTGTAAAAAGGGAAGAATATTTTTTGATGGAAAAAATGAAAAAAAACATTGAAATAAATAAACAAATGTGTGGTTTTTCAAGATTGCTTTCGGATTAATTCACATCTTAACATACGCAATAAACTTTCAATCATTTAAAATCCTTGAGGTTGCACTTAATTATTCGTTGTTCAGTGTCGTATTTATTAACGGTTTAATCATTTGTTAATACCCTTAAACGGTCACTGACGTTTAGTTTCAAATCATCGGCGAGAAGAATATGTTGGAAAACGTAAACAAACACCCGGACAAACCTGCATTCTATTCAAATTGTCCGCATCCAACTCACTGATTCGCATTTAGGGTGTATTTGCTACTGCGCATCTCCAATGCGCTTTGCTTGGGCGCCGCTTGGAAAGCGTGTGTGCTTGGCTGTGTCACAGGAGGACACACACACAGTGTTGACACTCGGTCTCTACACATTTCAATGCAAAATTTTGGAATTTATGTAAAATCACTACTTCTTTGACCTCTGACCTATACGGCCCCCAAAACTATACAGCACATCTAGACCACTAACAGAACACTGTGTTAAATTTTCAGACCGATCCATGCGGTAGTTTCGGAGGATTTCTGGTGACAAGAATTACCCCAATTCCCTTTTTTCTGGCAACGATTCGTCACTCCCTCAATCACCACACCTCGCTCGCTTCGCTCGCTCAGCGTGAGTGATTTCGGTCGTTCCTCCAATAAGATTAATTTTGTTTAAAATTTGATATTAAAATAATTTCCGATTTTTATCAGCAAAAAATGAAACTTCTCCTAATTTCTTCTAAGGTAAATTTGTTTACTGAGCTATTTGGACAAAACAAATTTTATATATTTTTAATAATTCAATTGATATAATAAATGGTAGATTATTGTATCAGTATTTTAATCGGTCGTCAAATTTATCTTTCTTTCTCTACTCATCAAAACATTTATCCTTACTGATCATTTTCAATATTTTCAATAGGTTTTTAAAGCGACCCCCGAATCTGTGCTGTAGTCTGTCACCAAAAAGTGTATGTCATATGTTGATATTCTACAATGTTACTCAAATTGTTTTAGTTTTGTTTAGTTTTGTTTGGAAACTGTTTGCTGTTGTTGTTTATGCCACGGTTTCTAATCGGTTAATCATAAATTTATTTACGGATTGACAGTTGAGTGTCATATCTAGGATTTTATTTAAATGTATAATCAGTTTAATTTTGATTTTGAAAAGAAGAACGTTAGTACTTTGAAAGGTTAACCACAAAATTGCACTTAAAATGTGCTTTTGCATAAGTGACTATATTCACATCTAACTCATTGAGATTGGTTTCTGATTAGTGTCAAGTAAACATGTACATTGAACATATTTTCAACGCTTTAAATCATCACTTTTATAATTTAGAACTGTTTTTTCAGTATATTGTTATGATAAAAAATAAAGTGACTAGCCAAAAAATGGTTTCAATTAGAACAATTGAAATTTATATTTTGTAACTGTCATTATACAATTTTTTTGTTGTGTTTTTTTAAATCAAAAGGTTAAATAAATTATAATTAACAAAACAGAGCATTTCGTTTCCACCAGATCTTTATTATATGTCATTTGTTAATTATTCGATTTATTTACATTATAATTTTTATATTAGGTCAGCACATGAGTTCCAGTGGAAGGAGAGAGCCAGCGAATAGTAACTTTGAATACATCTAGATGGCGCCACATTTAATCTTTGATTATAATCTGGCGCGCGTTGGACCAGTACTCGGGCTAATACCAGGATAAACAGGACACACACAATCATTCCACACGTGGTGCTCGCTTGCTCATTCTTTGACACCCACTTCGTTATCGTGTATCCAAGATGAAATATACTGAATCCGACTATGTTTATTCGTGTTTCAAGTCGAATTATACTGTGAGACAAACCAAAAATCAACTTTTTTCTCAGTTTTTGCGATAAATTTGTATCAGAAAGTAAATCCAACGACTTTTTGATAAGTTCCGAATTGATGACTTCAATGCCCTTTCGTTCATCCCGCCGAATGGTGTTTATATTCATGTGATGAATGATGAAATTTAACTGGAACCCAATTCAACCTTTCCAACGGATTCTCTGTACCCTGATTCGAGTTTGATATTTTCCACTGAAACTGCCAACTCAATATATGCACTTGAACCAGTAATTCCAAACTGTGCACCAGTGTCGCATTATTCTTCGTCTGCTTTCAGTTCAATCGCTTCGCTGGATCGTGGCGATCGTAGTAGGTGTTACCTTATTTATACCTTAAACTTTATGGATGCTGAGTGACTTATTACGGCAATGACGTACACAGACATCAACCAGAAAGATTAAGTCTGTAAAGCATGGGTGCGCAAACTTTTCGAGACAAAGTCCAATAGGGTGGACATTCGAACCACAAAAAGTCCACCCTTTTTCTGTCAATAAAAAATCAAAATGAAATGTGTTTATTTGTGAAAGTTTTGAGAACAATTAGTTAATTGTTTAAAGTTGACATTAGTTGAAAATCTTGATAGTAAGTCAAAAAACATATAAGTTCTGCTTTTTCAAAAATCACCTTCTATGGTCAATTGTGTTTTGAACTTATTTTAAGGTTGTGGAGTAAATAAAAGATTGATTCACAAATGATCATTGAACATGAACATGGCCATTAATTTTGCATCCCGATAAGAATTGTCGGAGAATGGTTTGCCTGTTCGAGATTTGTTTCAAAAATTTAAAAATATTGACAATTTAGTTTAAGAAAGTTTTCTTGTACTTATTCATCAAACTCATTTGAGAATGATCTTTTTTACTCAAAAACAAACTTCAATCTTGGTTTATTTCTGTTTGAAAGAGATGATTATTCTAATTGTGTTAATCATCATTATCATCACATTCCATTTGTACGCCACCTGAATCACTATAGTGTATACTATTGTCGCTATATTTCACAGAACAAAAAATTTGATTTATTTGCTTAACTTGAGTTTTAAAAAACAATTGGTGACGGTCAAATTCTAACTTTTGGTCAATAGCTTGTTATGATCAACATTTTGTGATTGCTCAGATGGATAATGATGAACAAGCAATTCTACAATATGAGCTTGGCTATAAAGTTCTGGCTTAAGGAACATATCTGTGATTATTTTTTCAAATTATATAACATCCTAACTAGAAAAACTCGATAAACTATTCAAAGTTTAGGTAGAAGATTTTGAACAATCCGGACTGATTATCAAAATCTCGCGGTAAAAAATGATTTGTTGCTGTTGTTTTTGTATGTATTGAATTTGAAATTACAAATATAAAATTTATACGTTTTAATTTTCTTGGTGGACATTGTTGGACATTCAAAATTTCAAAAAGTCCACGAGTGGACTGATGTCCACCCTTGCGCATCCCTGCTGTAAAGGCACATTTACAGTCAACCCCCATAATAAGTTTCAGCTGCGTTTCGAAAGGGGGTCTGTTTCCTGGGGTGCTGTCAAAGTTAATCAGATTAGCCGAACACTATTTCTACTCAAACAGTTCTCGTTATGTTAAAATAGCCCGTTATCTCTACCTTCGCAGGCACCCCAAGAAACAGACCGGGTATGTTTTCTGAGGTGAAAAATTGAAAAGTGTTCGTTTTTTGAAGTGAATTTTTTCAGTTGAGCACACCACCCGCTCTTATGTTTTTATTTAGTCTTTTAACTATTTTAAACCATTCAAAATACAAAATAATTTATATACAAAACAATTCTAATGCTACATTTCATCAGATTCGCTATTTTCAAAGACATTATGCAATTCACGTAACTTTAATCATGTCCAGTAGACATTTCCGATCCAAGTTGGTCATGGTGAGAGGTAGCAGATAGTCTTGTCCATTCATGTCGGTCTACCCTTTTCTTAACGTCGTCTTGAATCCTTTCCATGCCGCGAACCATTGACAACCGATCGTATTCTGTCTAGTTGTTCTCTAATTCTGGATTTCCTGATGAACATGTAGAATGCAGTCGGTTATCGGGAAAGAACCAAAACTTCTTATTTGTTCAAACATTCCGTCCAAATGGAGAGGTGGAGTAACACTCTTCACTAGATAATCATCGTGGAACGAACTTGTTGAAAACGGAATTACAGGCTAAATAACTAAAAGAATTTAATATACATTCATATAAATAAATCAGAATACTGATAAAATAATAGATTCTTTTGTTGGTGGAGGCATCTTCAGTGGATGATCATTTCGAAGGTGATCGGAAAGAAATTAAGTTTTGTCACAGTTTGGTTATATTTCAGTAGCTTGTGTTGAAGATAACAATCGGAACACTAAGAAATAATCGTTCTTCAAAAGAAAATTTCGATAATACTTCGGAAAAGATCGATCAAAAAGCAAAAACAATTCTTAGTTGGTGCAGATCTGTCGACAGCCGAATGTGTTTGTTTTGATTTATCGTGCACTGCGGCGTTCGGCAACACAAACTGACCGTTCATAAAAGACGTATCTAGGGGGTATGTTTCTTGAGATGTGCGTGTTATGGGGGTTGACTGTACTTTTTGTTAACACAATAGATTAAACATTATTAAAAGGATTTTGTCTAGTAGAAAATTTTCTTGACAACATTTTACATTCGTCTTGACAGTACTCAAAATGGTAATGGCAATCTAAGTTTTTCATATCAATTTTTGAGAAAAATAATTTTTTAAAATTGTATTAGGTTAATAATTCAACATTAAATTTTTTACCTCTCTTTCCAATCCCGCTTTACTAAAAGGTATATAATACATAGTTTAATAATCCAGTGAATTTATTTCAAAAATTATTTCAATTGTTAAGTCCGTAATCAATTATAGTGTCGGCAATAAAGATTCCTTAATTCAATGGTCAAAATCAATTAAATTATTTTTTAAAAATTAAAATTCATTGAATAATTTTATTATTTTTGCATGAAAACGAATGAACAAACAGATATTGACTTACTTTCAGATAATATATCCGTTTTTGTGAATGTCAATTTGCTAGAGTTTTATCAAAGGTTACTCTGAAATTAATTGCATACAACAACAAGAACGTCTAGATACTATTGAATTGTCTGCCGTCTCACAATCTATTTTCGTTTAATCTAATCTTATAAATTCATAAACGCATTAGCATAATCATACACACAACGGTGGAAAAATATATCTTTAATTTTTAAATTTTTGCAGAGATGATTTAAAAACACGAATTGGATTGTCGATAAAAACGGTAAATCAAGTTACTTTCATTCATCTACTTTCATTTATGATTATTAATAGAGTAGCCTTCTGAAAATATTCAACGTTAAATAATGCATTAGAAAATTTGAAGGCTAAACAATTTTTTATAGACAATACTTGATTTTTCTGAGATAAACTTTCAACAAACACATTTTAATGCACTTTCTCATACACTCAACTTATGAAATATTTCAAAATGGTATTAGATTTTGTTTTTCTTCTTTTTCATTTGTCATCACATAAATGTTCAATGTTTAGCTTTTCTCATGAAATGGGTTTCTAATTTTACTGTTTCTTTGCTCAATTTAATTTATCAGCAAATTTTCAATTAAATTCTTGTTCGACACGCATAAAAAGGTAATATCATACTGTAAATTAACGAGTCTATCAAAGTTTAATCAGCAAATACAATACATAATACATGACAAGACAACAACAATTACAAATCTTCAAACATTTTCTAGTCAACTTACGCTTCACTTCATGTTGTTGCATTTGTTCGGTTGATATTTTTTTATCATAAGACTCATTTTGTTTGACATTTATTTATTATATATAGTTTAGCCAAGCCGCAATTTAAAGGTTTTATATTATATAATCGAATTGTCAAAAAATGTATCCTCCGAAACCAGACAAATTTGTCTTCAGTTTGAGTCTCTTCAGATTTTTAAAGTTAAATATAGTATAAAACAAGTCTAGATATAACACCACAAAAGCTTTTTTAATAAAAGTTTTTGATCCGAATAGGAAAATGGTTATTCAATAAAGTTTTATTTGTTTTTTTAATAAAATCTTTGCAAAGCAGCCAACTTTTTAGGGAAGCTAATTGAGAAATCGATGTCATGCTTAGCAAATTTATGTACATTATAATTTTAATTGAGCTGTTTTTATAATTCACTTGAAAAATAAATATTTTATATTGCAAAACAGTTTGAATTTCAATTTCAATAGTTTCGTTTTTAGTTTTACAAGATTGCAAATAAAGAACCGTAAGTTTGTGTATTACATGTTTCTTTGTCCAAATTCCAATTTAAATATTTTTAACGATATTTTTCAGCATTTTGAGTATTGTTATTGATTTACAAATTAATATACTCTAATTGCCTATTCTTCTCTATGTCTTCCAAATAGGTATATAGAATATTATTAAATTGCTTTCGAATTTATTGATTTGTTATACATTCTGATCCAATTGTAGGTTTATGTGCACAAATTCTAAATTACGTTAAATCTATTAAAAGGTTTAATCATTTCTAATATTTAATTTTTGATTACAAAAACAAAAACAAAATAACAAAACTCTTCATGTAAAAGGTACACATTTGAAACATGCGATTAAAAAAATAGTCAGTGATTTTTTTTCATAATTGTTATCTATTTTTTTATTAATTTCGAAGAGAGTATTTACCACGTAGTTTAAATGGTTTAATCAAAAATTATTAAAATCGTAATTTTAATTTAATGTTTTGTCCAACAGTTCGTTCGACATCTCGTCACATTTACTTTCTGTTGACTGTTGTGCTGCATGTTGCTGTGCCGAGTCAAATTGAAATGCTTTTAAATTCATTGCAGCATTATACATGTCTGAAAATTCAAAAATTTTTACCGAAAGTAAGCGTATTTAATTTTTATTTTAATTCATTAAATGGCATTCTTGTGTAATGTAAATGTAAATGTTGCAATAAATGGATTAAATCCTAAGTTTATTAAAGAATCAATATGTTTTAAAATATTAATATTTTTTTCTAAACTTAAATTCAAATCTTCAAATGCGTAACTGCTACTTTCTGTACTTTTAGTATTTGTTTTGATTTTGTTGCCAATTTTAAAGTTATTTTGTAAAATTGCTTTCGAAATTCTTCTAGCCATGTTTCACTGGGTTACTTTGCTTGATGCGTTTGCGTTGAGTTTGGGTGTGCACTGAGGCCACTCACCCTGCCACTCTCCGTTCCAGTCACAAGTGAATTTGTGCTTTCTGTTTGAGCCTCCCAGCTCGACAAAAGAATCATTGCAGTAGACTTGCACATGGTCGAGTTCCACCTGTCCGATAACACCGGTCTTTTGGATTTCGAGTTTTCCACAGTCGGGAACGAGCTTTCCATTGATTGTCTTTTTATAAATCTCTCCAACAAAAAGCGCCTCAAGTGCTACAGTTTTATTTGCTGTTTTGCTGTTGAGAATCTCCGCCACCAGATAGTCAGTTTTATACTGTTCGGTGTCATTTTCTATGGCCGTTTTGAGGTCGCAAAAGAAGTAAAACCCCAAAACCTCAGCGCCTTTAATCTTCTGTATACTCGTGTGCTGAAGTTTGCACGATCTGCAAAATTTTTACATAATTTTTTAATTGTTTTTTTTGTTCAAAAAATGTGTCTCACCTGTGTGTAATATTCACGTTTATAACTGGAGTATCGTTGCTGCCACTCTCGTTGCTCAAGCTGAAGTACACCAAGAGAAAAGTAATTTCAATTTTCCTGTCAAATTTGACTATCCATCTGAAGCAGCTAGAACCAGAAACGGACAAGGAAATTTCCGAACTGATTCTGTGGAAATGAAACGAATTTGACGGTGAAAGAGACTTTGAAGCATCCGTTTGGTTCAGTTCAAGTGACAAAATTCGGTTATTGCTGTCTTCGCAGTGAAAGGCCTCCATACTGACTACTTTGGAGCTAACTGCCTTGCCTATATAATGTATAATGCAAATCAATAATATTTAAATGAATCAAAGACTGGTAAATTAATGGCCCACCAATTAACTAACTAACTAACTAACTAACTAACTAACTAACTAACTAACTAACTAACTAACTAACTAACTAACTAACTAACTAACTAACTAACTAACTAACACAAAGACAAAGACACACTCGGACAGTGTGAATACGCACCACATCGAGCTTGTGGACCTTGCCACTGGCCATGTCGACAAGTTCTATTTTGGACATGATGCGGAAATTGGTTCTCCTCACACAATACATTGATGGTTTCATTTTCAGAAAACTTGTCAGGCGAATTGAAACGAATGCGAGCATTGGGCGGTAGGTTGGGTCGACCACAAGTTCCAAGTACTTTCTCAACCGCAGCCTCGTAACACTCTGTACTTGGGACAATTAAAATGGCACAAAAGAAACACAAACAAAAAGTAAAGCTTTTAACAAAAATTGCATTTTATAGCACTCTCAGGTTGAGTCAGACTCAGACAGAAATGCCAGTGAGAAGACACTTAGGAAAGTTTTTAAAAGTAGTACTGACAAACTAAGTAATTTTTTATACGTGACTTTCAGGCTTTCTGTTATCTGATTATTTACATTCACAACATAAGCAGAGATATTTTTTTACAAAAAGTTTTCCTTGTTGACATATTAACTTGAAGGTTGTGTTTGTACATTTGAAAAGATGTATAGAGTTTGTCTTCAAATAAAATTTATCTCTAGACGATTAATTAAACGTTGTGAAAACCCCGTCAATGTTGGCAACTAATGTTGATAAATCGACTATTTTATTTATACAATACGAGTATAAAGTTGATTGATTGATTTGTTTTTAATTTAGTTGACTAAACAGTCACAGCCAAACAACATATAGTGAAACGTGAATCGTAAAGAAGCTAACTTTAAGGAAATTTTTCCGTCACATTCCCTATACTTAAAATAAATTAATCTTCTAACAGTTAGGGAATATCAAGCCTCATCATGTCATATCTCTTGAGATTTCTGTTACATGTTCTCAAGTTGACAACTTATTGTACAAATCATTGTCTATGTCTATTTATCATAGATAGTTTATTGATTTAAACTTTCAAATAATTATTGGTTCAGTTTGTTAAAGATTTATTAAAAGGTTAATCGAAATATATTGAACAACTTTTCACATTACAAAATTAGCAGAATTGGCATCTTGGCACGGTTATATCTTACTTTACTTAAATCACAAAATGTCTCTTTGCTTTTACTTTTTATTTGTAGGCTTATCAGTTGCTTGAATAAGTTTTGCTTTCATAAATTAACTCAATTATTGAATGAATGTGTGTTTTTCAATTGTTTTGAACAAGTTAAATTATTTACATTTTGAAATTTCTAAATTAACCCTTCATCATGCTCAATATTTAAACTGGTGATTTCAAATTTGTCTTATTCTCTCTGGCTTGTAATTAATGGGTACAATAAATATACTTACCTTCCCAATAAAAAATGATTATTTTTCGCAAATACTGACTTAACCAATAATAATAAATTTGAAATTAGGCTTTTTTACTGACTTCCCCAATAAAAATATTTGCCAATATTGAGGTAACTAAATGCCTAGCTGGGGTAACTATTAGACCAAAATGGAGTAACTACTTGCCCAATTGGGGTAACTACTTGCCCAACTGTGGTCACTAAGTGCCCAATTGGATAACTACTTGACCAAATGGGGTGACTAAGTGTCCAATTGGGGTAACTAAGTGCCCAATCGGATAACTACTTGACCAACTGGAGTACTAAGTGTTCAATTGGGGTAACTAAGTGCCCAATCGGATAACTACTTGACCAACTGGGATGACTAGGTGTTCAACTGGGGTAACCAAGTGCCCAATCGGATAACTACTTGACCAACTGGGGTGACTAAGTGTCCAATTGGGGTAACTAAGTGCCCAATCGGATAACTACTTGAACAACTGGGGTGACTAAGTGTCCAATTCGGGTAACTAAGTGCTAAATTGGATAACTACTTGAACAACTGGGGTCACTACTTGACCAACTGGGGTAACTAAGTGTCCAAATGATCCACTGGTCATTATCCAATCACTCCAATGTTATATTGGAGAGGTAATGATTTTAATTGTATTAACATAATTTCCTTATTGGTTGAGTCAGTATATGCTAAAGTAATTATTATTTATTGTGCCAGTAAGCATATTTATTGATAAATTAATGATTATCCATTCTCTCTTATCAAATTGTTTTGTCAATTTTTTTAGTTATTTAACTAACTACATGATAATGCAACGTTATAAATAAAAGGTATTAAAATTGCTAAATTTCTAAAACTCTTGAATCACTTTTAACAATGAGAATTATTAATTGAGAATAATTTTGTTTCTGTGTTGTTATATTGTTTTTTAAAAGGTTAATAATTTTTCTAAACTTAATTTCATATCCTAAAATGCGTAATTGCTCAACTCAATTCTCAAGTTTGTAAATCATTTAAAGTTATCTGTTTCAAATGTTTTAACAAATTAGCCAAATTATGTACTCAAACTAGAGTGTGGAATATTTTTTGGTCGCTACTTTTTGCTACTTCATTAAAGTACATTTTCATTCTTCCATTTTTATTTTTTATTTTTTGTTGGTGTGTAAAAAATCTTTTAAAATACCACAACAATTTACGTTTACATCATCTTGATACGATTTAAAGGTAAAATCTAAATATGTATTATAGATTTTTAAATCAACAATTTATTTTATTAAATCATAACTGTTTTTACAATTTTGTTCGTTATGAAATTTAGAATTGTTTTTTAGATTGCATATATATAACTACTCGATATTATAGTATATTCAATTTTGTAATCGTGTATAAATTGGATAGTCTCTAATACTGTAGTCTTAACTAAACGGTCTCTATTAAATTATTGTTTAAAAAAACTTTGAATAATTTTGTTTATGCATTATCTTTTAATAGAGATATACAATTTCAATATAATGCTTTGGGCTTTTCCTCAACACTCACAAAGTCTCACATTTTTTTAATTAAATTATTTTTTTAATGAAGTGAAATCAAAATGCGAAAGAATAAATCGAATGGAGAAGGATATCTTGTAATTAGCTGAGCGAAGTGAACGAACGAACGAAGGAGCGAGCGATAGCGAGCGACTGAGTGAGTGAGTGAACGTAGCGAAGCACTTCTGCATCAACTTGAGAAAACCGTTTCGACTTTTCAATGGGAGAAAACGGAAGCATTGTAACAGTGGGGGGGACATGTCACACTTTTTTGGTGATCAAGAATTAGATATGAACGAAAGTACTAAAATTCATAAATAAGGCCTCAAACGATCAAGCAACTACTAAATATGGTACAACTTTTTGGGCGATAAAATCTACAAGTGATTAGGTAACATCTGACCAGATATTGTCAGTTTTTAATGTATTCTCTATGGGAAATAGCGTTTTTCACCTCGACTTTACAGAGGCTGTAGAGAATTGATTATACTGAGCATTGACATGTATGACACACCAAATTCATCTTTATTTTCTGTAGATAATTTTCCGCTACTTAGTATTGAGACATGACTATTATCTATACTATAAATTTATTATCTAAAAATCTGCGAGCCAAAAATTTTAGACAGTTGTTTACATTTGGCACGGGGCGGCAGAGCACAAATTGATGTAGTCAAATGAGTACACAAATGTGTTAACAATTATTTATCTGAACAACCCCAATTTGCCCATACTTATACATCACATAAACAACGTATTCAGAAAAATTTTCACAATGTGCAGCACCACCCAACACTGAGTTACTTGAATGACTGATGCTTGAATGTGAGTATTATTATTATTATGACCTCGAGGTGTGGTAAAGCCCATGTGGGAAACCGCCACTGTAACTGTGTGCACTGCTCAATGCTCAAAACAATCAAAACACTCCACTTCTATAGTGAGCACAGTGTGCTTTATGTGTTGTGTTGTGTTGTGTAGATTGAAATTTGAAATTACGTGCTTTTTGTTTATTCTTTCGATTGAATTATTGATATTTTGAGATAACTTACAAAACTTATTAAATATCATTTAATCTCAATCAATTCTACCCATATCAACAATGTACTCAGATTTTTGTCATCTTTATTGTCATTTTTTAATTTTTAAATCGCCGAACTCAAATAATATCAACTCATATGTGAAAACAGTGCCAATTTCGTGAAAGTATTCGTAGTTAAACTATAACCGAAGATACTCCGAAACAAAGTCTCTTAGCAACAGTTGGCATTCTTGAAATGTTATCAAATAAGATATCATTTACATGATTTTTATAGGAATCAGAAGTCTAAAGGTAAAATTACACATTTTAGATTAAATAGAATTTAACAAAATTATTATTATAGGTATTGGTTCATGCTAATAAGTTAACCAAGATAATCCATTGATCGGTACTTTCATTTGTCAAACATCCAATTGTTTGATGGTGCTATTCTAATGTCTGATCATGCACCTAATAATGAAATTCCAATAATCAGCTATGTACGTAATGCCTATGATTGTATGATTCACAAACTAATATTATTTTTATAGATTTTGAAAACGATTTTTGTCAATTCGAAGTCGATTGATCAATCAAGAAATCTTTCCAAACAATCATATCAACATTATCACTCTCAACTGATAGGAAAGCAATTGATTAATCAGCAATTACCTTACTCTAATTCGTATGAGTACTCTCGTCAAGAATAATCAAATCAATCAATCTTAGTCAACTTTATCGAAATCTACTTTAGTTATTTGATGATGAGACATTTTTATTAATAAACTATATGTTTTCTAAATGTAAAATTATTGATTTACTAATTATTCAATCCACTGGCGATTTACTAGATATTTCATGTTCTGTTCTGTTCTGTTCTATTATGTACCTAGGTATTGATTTATGATTTAGAAAATTTTTGTTGTCTTGTACATTGGAACAGACTTTGTATGCACATTCTGTTGTTATTTTGTGATTTTTTTTCCCGACATACGAGTCCAGTATACGAGTGATGCTATTGATATGAGACCATTGGTGGTGTAATCGATCCAAATGGATCAAATAAGGTCGTTTCATAAGTTTGTCAACACTATTTCCCAAACAACATACAATTAGGTCCTATTGCTATTGATGGCAATGTAATCGATCCAAATGGATCAAATAAGGTCGTTTCATAAGTTTGTCAACACTATTTCCCAAACAACATACAATTAGGTCCTATTGCTATTGATGGCAATGTAATCGATCCAAATGGATCAAATAAGGTCGTTTCATAAAGTTTGTCAACACTATTTCCCAAACAACATACAATTAGGTCCTATTGCTATTGATGGCAATGTAATCGATCCAAATGGATCAAATAAGGTCGTTTCAGAAGATTGTCAACACTATTCCCAAACAACATACAATTAGGTCCTATTGCTATTGATGGCAATGTAATCGATCCAAATGGATCAAATAAGGTCGTTTCATAAGTTTGTCAACACTATTTCCCAAACAACATACAATTAGGTCCTATTGCTATTGATGGCAATGTAATCGATCCAAATGGATCAAATAAGGTCGTTTCATAAGTTTGTCAACACTATTCCCAAACAACATACAATTAAGTCCTATTGCTATTGATGGCAATGTAATCGATCCAAATGGATCAAATAAGGTCGTTTCATAAGTTTGTCAACACTATTTCCCAAACAACATACAATTAGGTCCTATTGCTATTGATGGCAATGTAATCGATCCAAATGGATCAAATAAGGTCGTTTCATAAGTTTGTCAACACTATTCTCCCAAACAACATACAATTAGGTCCTATTGCTATTGATGGCAATGTAATCGATCCAAATGGATCAAATAAGGTCGTTTCATAAGTTTGTCAACACTATTTCCCAAACAACATACAATTAGGTCCTATTGCTATTGATGGCAATACGTAATCGATCCAAATGGATCAAATAAGGTCGTTTCATAAGTTTGTCAACACTATTTCCCAAACAACATACAATTAGGTCCTATTGCTATTGATGGCAATGTAATCGATCCAAATGGATCAAATAAGGTCGTTTCATAAGTTTGTCAACACTATTTCCCAAACAACATACAATTAGGTCCTATTGCTATTGATGGCAATGTAATCGATCCAAATGGATCAAATAAGGTCGTTTCATAAGTTTGTCAACACTTATCTTAAATCGTCTCAGCTAAACAGCTCGCAGTAAATTCTAGTTTAAAGATCTAAAATATTTGTAATTAAATTTTTAGTATAATAAATTTTGTGATATTTCGAGTTTTAAAACTGGTTAAATAAATTTTATTTCAATCTATTGATTAGATTTTTTTTACCAAAAACTAAATTCCCCCAATTTGATTGATGAAAAAAAAACAATCAGTACTTCTGTCAGTACTCAATTCAACTTTTTGAGATGTAAAAATAAAATAATTTTGCAAAATTCAACCACACTTTAACCTGCCATTTACGTTTTACACTTTGTGATACCGACACATTTTTCAAAAGGTTGACCACAAAATTGGGCTTTAAATTTTAAATGGTAATGGGGAATTGGAATATAACTCGGATATGCATACCTTTTCATAAAATTCCGTTTTCTTTGATTGATTCGATCAAATTAAAAATAATATTTGCAGGTGTTGTTAGAGAGAGCACTGAAGTTAGCTTACAAGTTGAACCATTTAGTGGGATCTTATGAGATTATGATTTATTCGACTAAATAAAAGGTAATTCGGTAATTTTTTAACAATATAAGTTAAAAATAATTTAATAATTAATTTCTAATTTTTATTATCAATCAGTGCCAATTATCAACATTGCATCTAATTATCACGAGAAATTACTATATGACGATTATGCAATTCAAAAAGGTCGTAACATATTTCTTTCTTAGTGCTTCATTATGTACTCGTAATACAGTAAATGTAGAGGCTTTAATTGTGTTTTACTACTTGTAATTTTTATCAATTTACAAAATTTTTATGTAACTAATAATTACAGATTTTTTTTGGAATTTTTTTTCACTGTCGACGTATTTAAAGGAATATATAAAAGCGTACACATTTTATAGAACCTGATCTCAATGGTAGACGTTTTCATAGTTTTAAAACGGTAAATTTTTAATTATTCGGTTTTTTCATCATGTCAAAACCTTATAAATAACAAAACTAAAGATTCAGTACGAGAAATTCCATATACAGATTTGATAATTGATAATTAATGAGATTGTTGTTTTCGGCCAAGTAAAAAGGTTATACAATTTTGAATCTTTTTTAGCATAGTCAGAATATATTTAGGCTTTTTCTTCAAACTTCAGGATAACTACTGAATATTTTCCTTATAATCAATTAATTTTTTTTAATCAAAAGAAACGAAAAGAAATGGGAATGTTTCGCCGAGTAATGCTTTTGCGATTGAGGATCAGAATCAAATTTTATTCGATGTTGTGAAAACCAAGGGCAATGATAGCTAGTTATACAATCATTTATTAATATATTTTCCTTCTGTTTTCCTAATAAATTTTTGTATAAGACAATGTGTTTTTCACTGTTCTCCTGTCCATCAATCATCATCTTGTCTCGAAGTCATCAAATCATCCATATCAGCCATATCAATCTCATCGCCATTCAACAGATGGAGCATCCGTCTCAGTCCCTCTGGATTTGGCATATCTCTAGTGCTAATATCATGCCTTGGAGACTTATATATTAGATTCAGGTGTGGTACAATGTACGGACTAGACGAACTCGAATAACTGAGTTGAATTTTGTTGTTTGAAGAGTTTGAAGAAGAGTTTGAAGAGTTGAAAGGCTTTGGATCGGGTGGTGGATGCCGATTCGCATAATACACACACAGCTCATTGCCTAAAGTTGGGTTATTCTTGAAAAATTCACGGAATTTTTGTTTTTGATTCTGTAGTAATTGTTGCGAATTTCTATAAAAATGAAAGTATTTTTAATTTTTTAGAATTGCAATATAATATTTAATACTTTGCAATAAAAGTAAAAGCAGCGTCTTTGTGTTGTGCCATGATGAGATTGTCGAAACAGTTGTTCATGTTGATGCTGGTGATCGCTGTCTCAACCGTCTCATCGCGACCCGTGGGGTACGGGTCGAGGATAGGAGAAGGATATTTGGTTTCTCTGTTTCAGGAGGTGTGGGTGTAGACGTGGATTCTTCTTGTTTTGATGGTTCCATTATAGTGTTGAAGGGGTTATGTAATAAAAACCACGAAATAATGAAACATTTAATGCGTAGTCATCACTGCTCAACAACATTACCACTCCACAAACATGCTAATAGATGAGCGAGTGAACGTCTAGTAACTTCTATCATATCCTCAAAATATTATTGATAAGATGAATAAATGAAAATGATTCATATACAAGTCAAGTGCTCAAAACACTACAATGAGTTAAACTAACTGAACAATGTTTGTGAGAGTGGCGCGTTGAAGCTGTAGTAGTATACATTACAGTCACCCAAATGATAACATAGCCTAAGCAACAACAACATACAAGCGCTGAAGACTACAACACTGATGAGAATAACTGCTACACTGCAGTGATATGTATTGCATTTGTAGGATGAGTTCAGTTAAGAAGGACACCATGAAAATTAATGGGCAATTGCGTTTTGTTTTTAGTATTTAGAATTTTTTATAACGCATTTTTATTCGGAAAATATTCATTGAATGAATTTCGTCTGGTTACGAAATTTTGATACAAACCCACTTTTTGTTATAATAAATCAATAAAATGGATAATCAAATAGAATGTCTCAAAGTACAATTAGCTTATGAATTAACCATTTGAAGGCCGTTTAGCACAATTGGTACATTGAGGTACAAGTTTGACATGCTCGATACATAGAATCATATTGGGACAACAGGTGAAACGAAGTAATTTGGTGAAAGTAGTTTCGGTACACAGACAACATTTTACGAAACGGATATGGTCAAAATATAATTGGCATTCTGATACTAATTTGAAGAGAAGGAAGAAATTTGAAAAAAAAATTAAAATGATTAATGATCAAGATGATTATGGATTTAGTATACCTGGGAAAGAGGATGGTGAAGAACTGGTGGATTGAGGATTGGAGTGTTGTTTAGCACAGTTGGTACATTGAGGCACAAGTTTGACATGCTCAATACATAGAATCAGATTGGAACAGCAGGTGAAACGAAGTAATTTGGTGATGAACGATTCGGAACATAAACAACATTTTTCGGCAAATGGACGAAGAATTGATGGATCTGGAATAAAAAAAAGAAAGTGTAAAATTGGATTTCAAAAGTTGGGTTCGGTTACAGTTGGATGGTGAGTGGTGTGGAGTCGAGTGATCAATAGATGAAAGTTGCTGAGATGGCTTAGGATTGAGTTCATTTTTTCGTTCATTCGAGTAAATAGTGGAAGTTGATGATGATGAGAATGAAATGTCTCTTGTGGTCACAGTAGAGTCAACTGAAATGACTGCATTGGTAACATGAGCATTTTTTAAATTGATTAAATTTGATTTAGTTAATGGGGTTTTATGATAGGACAAGGCTAGGTGAAAGTCCCAATAGTCAGCCTGTTGTGGGCCATACTTGAATGGTGCTTGGCCAAAGTTGAAGTAGACTTGCTGGTGAGAGGAGAGACTGACTGATGCGTGGTAAGGAAGAGAAGAGAAGTTGAGGTGGGATGGGAGGGATAGTGGCTGGCCGTTGAAGCTGAACGAGAACTTACCATTGGTTTTGTCAAAGGCACAGCCAATCACATCGCCTGTTTTCCATGGTTCAATGTCCGGCTGTTGATACACCTCGCCCTGGTGTCGCACAGCTCGAGTGAATCCATCGAACGAAATAGACAAGTGATCTTTGCCAATTTGCGATTCTTTCAAATCAGTCCTTTTGGTGGCCCAACCTATTCTCATGGGACCATCGGTGAGCAGAATCACCTCAAAGTAGTAAAGGTCGGATGGAACGTGATCGATGGAGCGAACACTTTGCCAGTGACAGTCACTGCGGGCGGACAGTCGATCCGAGGAGAGCTTGAGCAGGGCACTGCGGTCGGTTGGGTTGAGGGTTGCTTTTCGTGGATCTTCTCTTGGATCCGAGAAAAGTTGGTCAGTCCACCACTTGGCACAAATCGCAGCTTGCAGTGCTTGTAAATCATAACTTGGTTCGTACAAACTTGAAACACTGTCGAGTTGTCCATATTGCTCGATACGTTCCAGAGTTAAAGTAAAATTCTGATTTTTCAAAAGAAATTTTTTGTCGCGGTCATTCAATCGAAATGCATCAAAACCAGAAAGAGCTCGTGTTACCAATTGAGCATTTCTCTTCAATGTTTCGATGCTAATGAGTTTGGTGGAAAGTAGAAAGTTGAGAGACAGTTGATAGATCACGTGAGGAATGTAGGGGAAGAGGGATAAGGTTGAGGATAGAGATGAGGATTATGCCTAGGTTGTGGCACTTGGGATTGTTTTCAGGGTTGAGTTGCAGTTGTGTGTATGGGTAGATCAATTCAAACATTTTGTTGGTAAAATTTAGCCATTTCTGAATGCTATTTAAACTCAACTGTTTTGTCATTATCTTCCTAATGCACTCATCATCGTTCAGTTCTGTGTGCATCACTTCAATGATAGATTGAATGAATCGATTGCACTCGACACGAGTCAGATCGATTTTGTGTGTTTGGTTGTACGCGATGTGGTGCTCGTGTTGTCGTACAAAGTCATCGTGTTCGTGTTGTGCTGTGTCTCTATACAACACATCCACTTGGTTGTCCACTGCAGAGTGCTTAAACCAATTGAGCAATTTATTATTTTCTGTATCTATCAATTGATATTTTCTAGCATCACCATTCGTGACATTGTTGAAGTTTTTGAAAATAATATCTTGAGGCGGGTACTTGAATTTTTCCGTGCCAAAATTAAAACGACACTGTTGATGGGGATGAAGACTCACAGTTGCATAGTACGGTGAAGTTGAAAATCTCACATCAGTTGGGCAATCAATTTTGTGTCCATTGAGATAGAACACAAATTGACGGTTGTTGGTGTCGATCAAGCAACCAACGACGTTCGGAGGTTGAGGTGGAGGGAGGTTGGTGATTGGGTGGGTAATGTTGTTGTGAACAATTTGACCAAGTAGTACATCAAATGCAATCGAATTTTCATCATCTCCAACTATATAATAACTATTCCACCAGCCAAATGTCGAATCTCTCGTACTCCAGCCAATTCTACACCATCCTTGTGTAATGAGAACAACTTCATAGTAGTACACGCCTGATGTGACACCAAATGAAGAACGTACTGTAGTGAAGAATGCTGTATCATTTCTTGCCTCGAATCGATCTGGTGATAGTTTGACCAGTGGCAATTGATCAACTCTTCCATCTTTGTCC
This sequence comes from Rhizoglyphus robini, assembly GCA_023373905.1. NCBI lineage: Eukaryota > Metazoa > Arthropoda > Arachnida > Sarcoptiformes > Acaridae > Rhizoglyphus > Rhizoglyphus robini. The sequence continues at coordinate 90,196 of JAKIJQ010000195.1, forward strand.
CAAATGTTGTCCAAGCACCAGCTCGCACACCAGCCAACTTGGTGCTCGACCGAGTTGAATTGATGGTTGGGCACAAGTGATGCAGACTCGACCTTCTCCACCACATTTCTCAACTTTGTGCCTCAACTTGTCCTGAGCATTTGTATCCATTCTATTGGTCACACACATCAATTCCAAGTTCACAATAGCCATCACCTTGGCTCGGTCATGTTCCTCACAGTCGAGTAGTCTCATCATGTAAGCAAATATTCGAGCACTCACTTGTTGATTCAATACATTCGAGTAGTACTTTCTATCTTCATCTCCATTATCACCAACAACACGTCTCAACATTAGCCAAATCACTTCACTCACGTTTCTATGTCCCGTCCAGTCCACCACTTCCCCATCCAGTTTCTTCATCAACCAATCCAATCGTTGCATTAACCAACACTTCACTTTACTTGTGGCATATGCATTGAATACTTCTACTGTCAACCAAACAGTGTGCTCATCTTCACCCATCTCCACCACAGTCACAATGTATTTGAATATTTCATTACTATTTCCAATCGCTTTTTCATCATTCTCATTTATCATTTTTAACAACGAACACATTTTTGCATGTTCTCTCCAGTCATGTTGCTTCGATGTCTTCAGTTCTGTCAAAAGCGAATCAATCAAATACCATTAACGAATGATGAACTATATCAGATGTCATCGAATATTTTCCAATGAATAGTTTGAAAATATCCAAATCTCTCACCAATTTGAACACATTTCCCTTAATGAGCACACACAATCCCTCCACTTGCCACAACTCTTCATCGAAATCACTTTTAAATTTTTTCAATTCTTTCAAATTAATTGTACCATTAACGCACTCAATGATAGTACTCTCCAATTTGTTTTTGGTTTTTGGTGCTTTGCTAAGAACCAATTTTTCATAAACAATAAATAAATTTTGCCACTCTTCAATATTATTATCCCCATAAATTTTGATAATGGCCGTCGATTGGTTTCAACTAAAAATGTCCAAGTCTAGATGTCACTATGCAAAACACTGTCTTTTGACAAACTAATCATTTGAACTTCACGTCTTAGCTTCGTTGATTTTATCACCAAATGTCTTACGCCATCTAGACTTGGGACATTTTAGTCGAAACCCATCCGACCGCCAATTATCAAAATTTTATGGGACGACTAATATTTTCCGCCATTTTCAATAAAATTTTCAGTTCATTCTCAAGTTTATTCGACACTACAAAAGGGCAAACTTAAATCACGGTCAAATCACCTGCACAAATACGTCTCCACTTACCTAGTTCAAACGGAGAATCTCAGGACTTGATCAGTTAAGACAACCAACTTGTATCGAATGTAAAATTGTTTGTTGATGTTTTTTTTACAAATAGACGAGTCGAAATATCTTCAATGTATACATCCATGCGCTAATGAAAGTTGAGTGAGCGAGTCTAGTCTAACTTGCATATCCACAATAATGATAAAATGAAGCAAATGTCCTTATCATGAGTCTCCATTGAAAACACTTCAAAACACTAGTGTCATTGAGACATGTACATTGTATGTACAGTGACTGCACAGTTTTACATGTACATACATTTGGATTGGGTTTGTTTGATAAGTTTGTTTGTTCAGATTATTTTTTACTGATCGTTACGTTACACTCTGCATAAGTGAACAGACGTTATATTAGTGCAGCTGTTTTTACCCGTTTTCATAGCAATTACCAAGCAAGTAAACACAAACGCGTCGCGAATGAATTAGAGAAAAAATAAAGAATTTAATGATGCAAGGCCATCAATTGTCAATTGGGTTCAAACGGTTACATCTTAATATGATATTTCTTATTATTAATCAGTCTATTACAAAAGTAGTTTGTTAAAAGGTTAAATAGAAAAAGTTAACAAAGCAATTCATTTCTATGTCATCAGATGGCAGTAAATGCTCAATTCTTGCAATTATTTATCAATTTAATTAGTTTCTTTAATATCATTTATTAAATAATTAAGATTGCAGTTAAAGGTAATTCACCATGTAAATCTAAAAATAGTCTTTAAATCTCTTGTCTTATACTATTTAAGACATGGAGGGACTTTTAAGGGAGGTGGAAAATATCGGCCACATATTTAGCGTTTTTGGTGGTCATGTGTTTTGTATACCATTTTAAATTACAATTCTGGACCGGGTTTTGGCTTTTCGATAACCCCAAATTAATAATGAAATAGAGTCAATGTATAATCTTTAAAATAAACGATGAACCAAAGAGAGGAATACCTAATATTTTCACTTAAGTTTATCTAAATAAACATCAAACTTGTTTTATATTTTATTTTTATTTTTCACCTTACTTTTTTTAAAAATAATAAAATTTTAAAAATTAAAGCGATATTTAAAGAGGTGGCCCTATTTTTTTTTTATTTTTAACTTGTTTAAAAAAAAAATATATTCTTTCCGAATAGAAAAACAATTATCCTTTAAGGTTATTTTAATTATTAGCAACAACAACACACAAACAGCGATAACAGCCACTGACATATGTGGCAATTTATTTCTTACAAATATGTCCAAAGATGTCCCCTTAAGTACATAAAAGACACAATTAATTTATCATCCACACAATTTCAATAGGTTTTACATTATTAAAATAATTTTAGAATGATTTATTAGTTTAATTACAAATATACTTTATTAATATAATTACGGTAAACAAAAGGTCATCTGTATTTTTCTCAAATTTTCTGATAAATCCAATCCAATTTATTTTTACTTATTTGTACTAAAGCCACCAAAGCTAATCGAATAATTTGCTGACTTTGCTTGTTTATGTTTTTGTCGGGTGCAGACAAACTGAAACATTGTACATGATGTTCATATTCACGAAAGTTGAGATTAAATGCAATTTCCAAATATAGACTGTCTTCCTATTTAACCTTGAAACAACAACAACAAATAGCAACACACTTTGATGTAAATGTAGATCGCTAGTACGAGTATTCTGTAAACGCACAACTATTCTGTCATTAAATTAATTGTGTACATAATAAATTGAGGTCATACCCTCACTCCTCAAAAATGAGTAACCACAAAATCTTTATATTCGAACCTTTGGATATTAACAAAATGTTAGGAAGAATAATGACTCTCCTGAACATGGCATTGATATTGATTCTTAGGTATACGACTGATGACGACGAGATGAGACTGCACAACACAGACAACTAATTACATTTACTTTAAAACACCGGTTTAAATGGTTTTAAGATTTTCAAAATAAATGTTTGAACTATGATGCAACTATAATTTTTTTAATAATAATAATATTGATTAGATGATTTTTCTCAAATGGTAATTCTATAAATATTATTTCCAGAATTGCATCCTTCGAACCGTACTTAATTCTCGACTCAATTTTCAACTTTTAGAAAATCATTTATATTTGCCTGTATCAATTGTTTTTAACAAATTAGCCAAATTGTGTGCAAATTTGAATTTGAAATATTTTGGTCGCAACTTTCTTTGTTACCTACATTAAAAGTATATTTTTATTCCTTCATTTTAGGTAAATGGAATTCTATACAAAAATATTTGGTCAAACAAATCAAATCAAAACAACCAATCAACAAATTAATCATTGGCTTTTTCTAATTTTTATAGATTAAAAATTCTACAACAAGTTATTGCACAATTTTCTTGATCATATTTAAAGGTAAATTTAAATGTGTAAAATATTTTTAGAACAACAATTATTTTTATTCAAATAATAATCTGTTTTTACAATAATGTTCGATGAGAATTTTAGAATAGTTTATTTGATTGCGTATTACTCTATACTTTAATGTTTCAAATATTGATGTCTTAATTCAATGGTCTCAATCAATTAAATTATTTATTCTTTGATTAATCAAATTGGTTTCTAGAGAACTCACATACTTTACTCACCTTGAACCTGAACCAGAGATAACGGCGCACATTTATTGTCAACATTATTCGATTCTCAATGTAAATGTCGACTAATTCGTTGGATTTTTCCCTTTTGCATGGCTCATTTGTACTTATTGACATTTGGCTTATGAGTTTGTGATTAGATTATCGTGCTTTATCTCTATTATTGAAAATATCCGTAAATATTATTGAATTCATTCGTATTGACAATTTACAGGTGAATAAACAAATAGGCGGATTGTTGATTTAGAAGCAAAAATAATGTTGTTTATTGTGTGTGTCTGGAACTTGGGAATCGTTTGTCCGTTTACTGTTTGGTGTAATTAATTTTACCTGTACATTTTTTTAAATAATATTAACTTCATAGTTCGTCATTTTTACAAGGTCATTTAGTATTTTGTTTATATTGTTATTTAATCACATTTATCTCAATATTTTTTTCGAAATAATAATTTTTAAAACAATAATTTTTGTTCAATTCAATAGAACAGATACTTCAGTGCGCATTAGTAGACATTGTTCGATTTTACACTTATTTTGTCGTTGTTGTTCTTGTCGTACTAAATCGTCGAGGTTATTTGAAAGGTTGCTCATTTTAATTATTTTTCTGTAAAAAATTAAACTTAACCCAATCAAAAATTCAACTTTCCTTTTCTATGTATCACTTGACATTTGAACACAACTCTTGACATTGTACAATACGTAGCAAGTCATTGTGTCAATGTGTGATTTATTAATTTAAAGTCTGTTCAAATAATTTCTTTGACTCCTGTAAATTATAAAAGGTTTCTCAAAATTAATCGAACAACAATTAGTATCGTACTCAAAGTGAGTCTAGTTGTCTGTTGTCTCACAGTCTGAGTATCTTTTTTCGGTTGTACGTTACATCTCATGACGAGCCAACGATGTACTACAGCCAGAAGGTGTCACATTAAGATTTTGTTCAAATTTACTTTTGGCTCGTAATGTTGAAGCCAACGATTTACGAATTCGACAGTTATGTTCTTTTTTAAATGGTATTATTCAATTTTTTAAATTCTACTTGTATTTACTATAGTAAAATAAGAGGTAAGACAATTACGAGAAAAGGTTTTAATAACGTTTTTAAGTTTTCAAAATTATTTATAGGAGAACCAAAAAAAGTTGTGGCGTCGTTAATCAGGGGCGAAATTTTAAAGGTTCTAAAATTTTTATATTTTTATTACCAAATTTTCCTTATTAAACTAATAGTCGAAAGATACATTTTAGAGCACTTTTTTATCGTGTAGTGCGAGATGGGAATTAAGACTAAAACTAGTATAGAACCAGCCGCTGGCATTATGAAACCTTTTAGCTATCGTAAATCAAAATAGGTAATGCCATTGGCATAAAAGTCGGAGCGAGAGTATGTAAAACATTTGTTTCTCGTTTGATCAGTTGTGTTCCAAATCAGTTCAATACAACAAAGTTGGACAACTATTTTCTGCACATGGCCACAAAATAACCATTGCGTTTGAAAAATAGACACCTAGATCTATACCCATCCGAACAATTTCATGATCTTCAATTACCAATTGATATGAGATTTTAAAAATCCGGTTAAAGGTGAAATAAATATGCAGATAATTTTATTTTAAAATACTTTAAGTTATGCACCAAAAACAGTGCTCTATAATAATTCGGTATGTTAGATGTGTTTTAATTGAAAATGTATTAGATGGTAGGGGAAGTAAGCTCGAATTGTGTTGACTCGATTTAATAGATCACACAGACTTGCAAAGTACATGTCTTGATCGTTGTTCAATGTTTATGAACAGATACAGTCAACAGTATTCAATTTGGTCTAAAGTTAACAAAATCACACCTACTGTGTGACTCACAGCACTCATGTGTGGGTGTGTTTATCATTGCGCATCCTCTTTGCGCACAGCGGGCTCGCTACTCGGCGTGTGTGCTTGTCTGTGTCCCACACAGTGTTTTGTACTTCCACTGTGGACACTCGGTCCTTACACATTTCTATACAAAATTTGATTTATTTTTTGAAAAATCGCTGCTCCGTTGACCTTTGACTTATTTGCCAAAAGGCACAACTTCACCCCAACCAGAACATTGTGTAAAATTTTCAGACCGATCCATTGAACCATATAGCCACAGTCCTCTGCACAAGCCTTTTCCTATCAAGTGGCGCCAGAGGACTCGTTCACTCACAAACTCACACTCTCGCTTCGCTCGAGCGTGAGTTTGTTCGTTCGCTCCTCCAATTAGATTACATGGTGTAGGTGTTTTGTTAAATTATAATGGTTGTCATGATATTGTACAAAATGGTAATTGATAATGTATTTATTTACGTCATTTGTGGACAGAACTTTATTTTGGTTATTTTGGTACAGATTCATCATTATCAACATGTTTAATTGGTTTTTACAAGATCATTTAGGATTGAAGGTTCACTGAACCATGGATCAACAGAGCCCACCGGTCTTTGAGAAGAAATGAGATCTGATTACGGATCAGTACCGTTACGATGTGAACGTTCTCTTCCGCAAGGAAGCCTGTTTCAACCTGTAGAAAAAAAAGAGAGACAACGGGTTAATATTTGGGTATATTTGAAGGGGTCATACACAAATTACTGTATATATGTAAGACTCATTCCATAGGGTAACAAATCCATCTAATTTGGGTAGTTCTTTAACTATCTAATTATAAAAGCTTCTTAAACATCTAATTTGGGTAGTTCTTTAACTATCTAATTGGGGTAACTACATAACCATATTCGAGTAGTCAATATCCCGAGGTCATTCACAAATACAGTGATTACGATATCTATGAAGAGTACTCACCAGGGCTTTGGCCACATCCTCCTCCGATTCCTTATCAAAGTTGAATCCAAACTGCAGTGCCTCGTTCTCTTTGTCCTTGCGCTTTTTGGGATCCGTAACCCGAAGACGCAGCTCCACCTGAGCCTCATAACTAGCCACCGCTTCGTCCCTGTTCACAAATTCCACCTTGAATCCTGTGTCTTCCATCTCCAACATGCACATACCTGTAAGGTTAATAAGAAATTGGACGTTAGAAGAGTCATTCACAATATATGTGATTGGACGTTAGTAGGGTCATTCGCAACTTCCACTCATCTCAACCTCTTTAATTAATTAATCAGAAAATTTTTAAAATTGCCAAAAAATAAAATATATTAAAACACCTATTCAAATAAACAACTTTTTGATAAACACATTCAACCCGATAATTCGAACAATTCAAAAAAAAAATTTTGGCCAAAAAAAAATTGGAAAACCTGCTTTATAACTGATCAAACTGGTGAAGTAGAAGAGACACGCAGAGACGGGGATCGACCAGTGACAGCAAGAACAGAGAACGATGATGATCTGGATAGATCTGAATGTAAATGGCATAGGCATTGGTAGGTTTTTCGATCTGTCTGTTGCACCGTGCTCGTATATACAGAAAGGGCAATTGATGGAATGTAACATTGGTAGTACAAAAGATAATTAACGGTGATGCGAACGCAATCGCCCGATTGTGAACAGTTACGCAAATCTGATGCAACTATTGGTAATGGGTTAATGAGAGTACGCCACTTCAGTGGCCTTGGATATGGAGGCACCGGAGAGCGTTGTACACGGAAGTGGGCATGTAGGGTAGTACTGTACGATGACGTCGCATCAGAGTACATCTACGCTACAGACAAATACAACTAAATCTAGTTAGTGGGGAACCATGAGTATGAAAATGAACGGGTTATATATGAGAAAAAAAGAAGGGGCGCGAAAAAAATAGGGTAAAAAAGTCAACAGACTTGTATATTAAAATAAAACCTTTTAAAACAACTTGTACAATACGTTCTAGAAATTAGCTAAATTAGCATGAAATTAGACCAAAATTAGGTTTTATTTAGAAAAGAAATAACATAAGAAAGAACCTTTACTATATCTTGCAAACAATTGATCAAAAATTTTGACAGAAATTTTGAAAAATAGAAAGAAAATAGACATAAAACAGATTTTGATAAACTTTTACTCAGACATTCACGTAAAAAATTGAAATTCATTAAATAAAAATATTAGAATTTGCCGAAAAATTAAACAATGTTTTCACTTTTTATTTTTCAATCCTTTAGTTTCAGTGCAATCATCAGTCCTTCAGTTTCAGTGCAATCTTCAATCCTTTAGTTTCAGTGCAATCCTCAGTCCTTCAGTTTCAGTGCAATCCTCAATCCTTTAGTTTCAGTGCAATCATCAGTCCTTCAGTTTCAGTGCAATCATCAGTCCTTCAATTTTAGTGCAATGCTCAGTCCTTGAGCGCATTAAAAATGGTCAAATGTAAAACACTTGAATTCAATGACAAAATAAAAAAACGGAACTGCAGGTAAAGAAGAATTGCTCAGGTTTGGGCCTCAGTGTGCATCCAAATGATAGCAAAAACAAATGAAACATCAAAATGAGTCAACATTGCTAAAGTAAAGTCAAGTTATGAATATAAGAATTAATAAAATGATTATTTTTTAATATTCAGAAAAAACAGATATAAAAACAACCTTTTAGACAGAAATAAAACAGATCAATTTTCAGGATCCATGGTTCTCAGCAAATAAACGACCAATCAGCAGGCTCCTGGCTTAACGAATCCGCAACCTAGAAAAGATAAAACTCGCGAATCGACCTGACGATGCTGAAGAAGCAGCCGCAACCAATTCCCGCAACGACTGGTTCTGGCCAACACTAGGTGGCGCTCTACTGTTGAGTGTGATTGTCACCTTTCTGGTACTGGGCTACTTTTACATTCAATCCAAAAAAGAATGTGTTTGGTCGGCTCAGTGTCACGGGTGGGGTGTCACGACTGCAGAACAACCGTGACCGTGTGTACAAGTACAAGACACCGAGGCTGGCTGGACGGGGCGCAGTTTCGCCAAGAACAACCAAGTCAAGCACTTCCGAGTCGACTTCGAGCAGAATTGCTTGAATGCATAGATACATTGTTGCAAACTATTAAACTTTATTTCAAAGCAACATTTCATTTTTGTGTGAAACTTATTTTTCTATTTTTGCGAGCAATGTGGGGAATTGCTAATTCTGCAGATTGGGCAACCAAAGTGCAGAACTTGTGAGTGAAAGCTTTTCCCCTCATTGATCGTTACATCAATCAGCATCTCGAAAGAACATTTATGTTTATTATTATAGTAATACTCAGACAAAGATACATTTAAAGATTAGATCAATTTGTGAGAAAATGAACAAACAAATTGACAAAACAGATTATTATGAGAAAGAAAAGAAAATTACATTTAATGCTTTGACAGACTAAACAAGTAAATAAAGTCGAATCAACTCTGCCATCACTCGTCCACCACCACTCGAACATATTCGTTCGGGTCTCGCAGGTCCACAATGTTCTTCGCCTTCTGTGCTTTCATTGACTTGGGCAGACCAAAGTGTTGGGTTCGAATGTGCGTGACCAGATTGAAACGTAGTTTGAATTGCTTGTTGCATTGAGGCCAATTGCAATGGAATTGACTAGTGTTGAGATGAGTCAGTTGGTGTAATCTCAATCTAGAATTACAGCCAAATGATGCAGTACATCCAGGGTGGGTGCAGTGCTTCGATTGATGTTTGGCCTGTTGATGAGTTTTCATCTTGAGACGTGTTTCGCTCACTTGGGTACAGTCGCTAACGAAATTGCACTTGAAATGACCAGTCACATGATTCTTGTGCCAGTGCTGGTAAGCTTTCATTTGGGAATCATATTCTTTGTAGCAAACTGAACAACAAAATCGAGTACTTTGAGAATGGCTCAGTTGGATGTGACTACGAATCTGTCCTCTGACAAAATAAAACTATGTCAATTTAATGTGAAATGATAGCAATCACTTACGAATTATCGAATCGTGCATTGCAATTGGTGGCAAAACATTGGAGAGGAGAAAGTTGATGAACAGTGCTCGATTTGGTTGAGATTGTTTTCGTTTGTTGAGTTTGCGAGCAGTGGAAGCAGTTGACTGTTTCGATGTGACTCGATTCGATCGTGCTCGAGCACTGGTCGATGGCTCATTCGATGCGACCACAGCACCATCGTGATTGTCGTTTGCACTGTTGGACAACTCGTCATCATCTTCATCTCCCGATCCATTCTCGTGACTCATCACTTGATCCATGTTTGCTTGTTCAGTCACGGAGCTGTTGGTCACTTGCATTGGTTCGTTGGTTGATGGAGCACAGACAGAGTTGGTTGGGGTGTGGAGTTGATCACGTGATGAGGTGTCCATTGGTTGATTCAAATTGGACTGCACCACTTCATTGAGTGGATGGTTGAGTTGCATCGAGTTGTCATCATCATCACTCACCTCTTCCTTCTTCACCAAACAACCATCACAGTCATCATCATCATCTTCCTCTTTGATCTCTTCTTTGATTTCTATCTTCACATCACTCGATTCTGTTTTGATGTATGCAGGCACATATTCTCGTTTGATGATAATGTTATGATCCTCTTCTTTGATTTCCACTTTGACCTCTTCATCGTCCCATTCAGTTTTGACCGTCACCTGATTGTTTGATGTGCCTGTGCAAATATCAACAAATTTAAATTGTGTCACAATCCAAACAACCAACAAGTCATACCTTGGTTATCCAGACCGTCATCTTCTTCTTTGATTTCCTCCTTAATTTCTTCCTTCACAGTCATACCATCACTGTCCAGTCCGTCATCTTCATATTCTCGTTTCATGTTATACTGCACCATCAAATCATCATATTTCTTCTTCTCTTGTTCCTTCATCTCCACCAGTTGTGCTCGTAATTGATCATTCTCACTAATCAACACACGTTCACGGTCCTTTAGATGACCTAGTTCCTCTAGCAACTTGTGATGACGATTCATTTCTTCGTAGATGAGAACGGGCCAAGTTAGGTTCGGGAAAACAAACAAAAGTAGGAATGGACGTGGTGACCAAAACAGAAACGAGAACGACAGTGAGCAGACAGACAGACACAGCAGAACACACAACAACTGAAAACTTTTCTGCCTGCCAACTATTTTCACTCTGTTTGGGTGTAAATAGTGGCACTTGCAGTTGTTGTGTTTGCAGAGGCTGCCTCTCTCACTTTGACTGTGTGCTTCGAGTAAACATATTTCCTCACCACATTTCGTCTTGTCCTCTTCATCTTTTTCCCTGTTGCTTATCTCCCATCAATCTATCTACATTGGTCAATTCTCATCTACTCGTCATGAATCGCCATCACAAGTTACTGGAGGAAATAGGTCATCTAAAGGACCGTGAACGTGTGTTGCTTAGTGAGAATGATCAATTACGTCGACAACTGGTGGTGATGAAGGAACAAGAGAAGAAGAAATATGATGATTTGATGGTGCAGTATAACATGAAACGAGAATATGAAGATGACGGACTGGACAGGGATGGTATGACTGTGAAGGAAGAAATTAAGGAGGAAATCAAAGAAGAAGATGACGGTCTGGATAACCAAGGTATGAGTTATGTTTGTTTGGATTGTGACACAATTTAAATTTGTTGATATTTGCACAGGCACATCAAACAATCAGGTGACGGTCAAAACTGAATGGGACGATGAAGAAGTCAAAGTGGAAATCAAAGAAGAGGATGATGAGGATCATGACATTTTCATCAAACGAGAATATATGTCTGCATACATCAAAACAGAATCGAATGATGTGAAGATAGAAATCAAAGAAGAAATCAAAGAGGAAGATGATGATGAGGAAGATGGCTCAGCTGAGATTGATTCGATCGAGGTTGGGCTGAATCGAACCAAAGTGGTGATGATGAATGTCAAGCTTTGGACAACGTACCATTGAACACAACTCTCACTCATCCAACTGGACAATCTCAACTCACAGTGACTCAATCAGCTGATCTATTGTCACCACAGACCAGCACTGCACAAAAACGAGACAAGCCCAACTGCACTCAACCAACAGACAACTCAGCACAAAGTCAACAAACGTAAACAACAAACATCGAAACGATCTGTGAAGAGATCGAAGGTTACAATCGAGGAAGATGAAGGAGAGGATGGTGAAGATGGTGAGGACGTTGCCAATGATGACCCAGAAGAATCAAAGGTCAAAGTGCTCCATTTGAATTGTACCCAGTCAAATTGTACTGTCAAGTTGGATTCGATGGTTCATTTGAACGATCACTTGAGCACTGCGCATCAACTTTCTCCTCTTCAATGTTTTGCCACCAATTGCAATGCACGATTCGATAACCGGTTAGTGAATATTATATAACATCAAATTAAATTGACCTAGTTTTATTTTTTCAGTCAACAAATTTCTGCGCACAACAGACTAAATCATTCTAGCAATACTCGATTCCTTTGTTCAGTTTGTTCCAAAGATTGTGGCTCGCAACATAAAACTTACAATCACTGGTACCAGAATCATTTGACTGGTCAGTTCCAGTGCAATTTGCGAATGACTGTGGCGAAGTGACCGCACACGTCACAAGATGAAACTCATCAACATGTCAAACATCTCTATCAATCGAAGCCTTTCCACTGCACCCACCCTGGCTGTTCTGCTTCATTTACCTTTAAATCCCACTTGAAACAACACGAATCGACTCATCTCGCCGCTAATCAATTTCACTGCAACTGGCCTCACTGCAGCAAGCAATGCAATCGACGTGGTGATCTGGTCAGAACACATTCGAATGTGTCACTTTGGTCTGCCCAAGTCAGTGAAAGCACAGAAGGAGAAGAACATTGTGGACCTGCGAGACCCGAACGAATATGTTCAGTGGTGGTGGACGAGTGATGGGACAGTTGATTCTACCTTACTTTACTTGTAACATCTGTCAAAACATTAATCTATACATTTCACTTATCTTTTCTCTTGTTCTTTATTTCCCAATATCTTTCTCACATTTAGAATAAATTAGTTTGTTAATTGCCTAACAAATTGATCACATCTTAAATGTAACTTTGTCTTATTATCATAATATAAACATAAATTTTCCTTTATTGAATCGATATTAGATTTTGTTTAGGTGATGAGTATTTTGGGTAATACTAAATCAAGATCGGTCAAATGAATCTTTCACCATCGATGTTGCTCTCATTCGATGACAGTTTACAACGAATCTGATGTTTGATTCACTGGCTGAGAATACTTTACTCACAAAATTGTCAGTTTCAAAAAATCTAAAATTTATTGAACAAACAAACATGACAATAATATGAAAATTATAATAATCATGCCATGTACGAGTAACAGGCTTTTTGATTAATAAAATTGGGACCAGTACTTGAAGTCTTGATGCCTTGGAGTACTCACAATTGTCTGCCATATTTCAATTAATGAACCAAACAGAGAAACCAGTACATAACACTAATAGATGTACAGAAATAGTCTTCCAAACTGGTGCCATGTTTCAATGAATCAATCTAATAGAGAAACCACTACATAACACTAATAGATGTACAGAAATAGTCTTCCAAACTGGTGCCATATTTCAATGAATCAATCTAATAGAGAAACCACTACATAACACTAATAGATGTACGAAATAGTCTTCCAAACTGGTGCCATATTTCAATGAATCAATCTAACCTATCGAAAGCCACTACATAACTACTAATTAGATGTACAGAAATAGTCTTCCAAACTGGTGCCATATTTCAATGAATCAATCTAATAGAGAAACCACTACATAACACTAATAGATGTACAGAAATAGTCTTCCAAACTGGTGCCATATTTCAATGAATCAATCTAACAGAGAAACCACTACATAACACTAATAGATGTACAGAAATAGTCTTCCAAACTGGTGCCATATTTCAATGAATCAATCTAATAGAGAAACCACTACATAACACTAATAGATGTACAGAAATAGTCTTCCAAACTGGTGCCATATTTCAATGAATCAATCTAATACAGAAACCAGTACATAACACTAATAGATGTACAGAAATAGTCTTCCAAACTGGTGCCATATTTCAATGAATCAATCTAATAGAGAAACCACTACATAACACTAATAGATGTACAGAAATAGTCTTCCAAACTGGTGCCATATTTCAATGAATCAATCTAACGAAGCCACTACATAACACTAATAGATGTACAGAAATAGTCTTCCAAAGCTGGTGCCATATTTCAATGAATCAATCTAATAGAGAAACCACTACATAACACTAATAGATGTACAGAAATAGTCTTCCAAACTGGGTGCCATATTTGAATGAATCAATCTAATAGAGAAACCACTACATAACACTAATAGATGTACAGAAATAGTCTTCCAAACTGGTGCCATATTTCAATGAATCAATCTAACAGAGAAACCACTACATAACACTAATAGATGTACAGAAATAGTCTTCCAAACTGGTGCCATATTTCAATGAATCAATCTAATAGAGAAACCACTACATAACACTAATAGATGTACAGAAATAGTCTTCCAAACTGGTGCCATATTTGAATGAATCAATCTAATAGAGAAACCACTACATAACACTAATAGATGTACAGAAATAGTCTTCCAAACTGGTGCCATATTTCAATGAATCAATCTAATAGAGAAACCACTACATAACACTAATAGATGTACAGAAATAGTCTTCAAAGCTGGTGCCATATTTCAATGAATCAATCTAATAGAGAAACCACTACATAACACTAATAGATGTACAGAAATAGTCTTTTCCAAACTGGTGCCATATTTGAATGAATCAATCTAATAGAGAAACCACTACATAACACTAATAGATGTACAGAAATAGTCTTACAAACTGGTGCCATATTACAATGAATCAATCTAACTATCAGAAACCACTACATAACACTAATAGATGTACAGAAATAGTCTTCCAAACTGGTGCCATATTTCAATGAATCAATCTAATAGAGAAACCACTACATAACACTAATAGATGTACAGAAATAGTCTTACAAACTGGTGCCATATTTCAATGAATCAATCTAATAGAGAAACCACTACATAACACTAATAGATGTACAGAAATAGTCTTCCAAACTGGTGCCATATTTCAATGAATCAATCTAACAGAGAAACCACTACATAACACTAATAGATGTACAGAAATAGTCTTCCAAACTGGTGCCATATTTCAATGAATCAATCTAATACAGAAACCAGTACATAACACTAATAGATGTACAGAAATAGTCTTCCAAACTGGTGCCATATTTCAATGAATCAATCTAATAAGAAACCACTACATAACACTAATAGATGTACAGAAATAGTCTTCCAAACTGGTGCCATATTTCAATGAATCAATCTAACTATCGAAACCACTACATAACACTAATAGATGTACAGAAATAGTCTTCCAAACTGGTTCCATATTTCAATGAATCAATCTAACTATCGAAACCACTACATAACACTAATAGATGTACAGAAATAGTCTTCCAAACTGGTGCCATATTTCAATGAATCAATCTAATAGAAACCACTACATAACACTAATAGATGTACAGAAATAGTCTTCCAAACTGGTGCCATATTTCAATGAATCAATCTAATAGAGAAACCACTACACAACACTAATAGATGTACAGAAATAGTCTTCCAAACTGGTGCCATATTTCACTCAATCAATCTAACAGAGAAACCACTACATAACACTAATAGATGTACAGAAATAGTCTTCCAAACTGGTGCCATATTTCAATGAATCAATCTAACTATCGAAACCACTACATAACACTAATAGATGTACAGAAATAGTCTTCCAAACTGGTGCCATATTTCAATGAATCAATCTAACTATCAAACCACTACATAACACTAATAGATGTACAGAAATAGTCTTCCAAACTGGTGCCATATTTCAATGAATCAATCTAATAGAGAAACCACTACATAACACTAATAGATGTACAGAAATAGTCTTCCAAACTGGTGCCATATTTCAATGAATCAATCTAATAGAGAAACCACTACACAACACTAATAGATGTGCAGAAATAGTCTTCCAAACTGGTGCCATATTTCAATGAATCAATCTAACAGAGAAACCACTACACAACACTAATAGATGTGCAGAAATAGTCTTCCAAACTGGTGCCATATTTCAATGAATCCAATCTAATAGAGAAACCACTACATAACACTAATAGATGTACGAAATAGTCTTCCAAACTGGTGCCATATTTCAATGAATCAATCTAACAGAGAAACCACTACACAACACTAATAGATGTGCAGAAATAGTCTTCCAAACTGGTGCCATATTTCAATGAATCAATCTAACAGAGAAACCACTACATAACACTAATAGATGTACAGAAATAGTCTTCCAAACTGGTGCCATATTTCAATGAATCAATCTAACAGAGAAACCACTACATAACACTAATAGATGTACAGAAATAGTCTTCCAAACTGGTGCCATATTTCACTCAATCAATCTAATAGAGAAACCACTACATAACACTAATAGATGTACAGAAATAGTCTTACAAACTGGTGCCATATTTCAATGAATCAATCTAACAGAGAAACCACTACACAACACTAATAGATGTGCAGAAATAGTCTTCCAAACTGGTGCCATATTTCAATGAATCAATCTAACAGAGAAACCACTACACAACACTAATAGATGTACAGAAATAGTCTTCCAAACTGGTGCCATATTTCAATGAATCAATCTAATAAACCACTACATAACACTAATAGATGTACAGAAATAGTCTTCCAAACTGGTGCCATATTTCAATGAATCCAATCTAATAGAGAAACCACTACATAACACTAATAGATGTACAGAAATAGTCTTCCAAACTGGTGCCATATTTCACTCAATCAATCTAATAGAGAAACCACTACATAACACTAATAGATGTACAGAAATAGTCTTCCAAACTGGTGCCATATTTCAATGAATCAATCTAATAGAGAAACCACTACATAACACTAATAGATGTACAGAAATAGTCTTACAAACTGGTGCCATATTTCAATGAATCAATCTAATAGAGAAACCACTACATAACACTAATAGATGTACAGAAATAGTCTTCCAAACTGGTGCCCATATTTCAATGAATCAATCTAATGGAGAAACCACTACATAACACTAATAGATGTACAGAAATAGTCTTCCAAACTGGTGCCATATTTCAATGAATCAATCTAATAGAGAAACCACTACATAACACTAATAGATGTACAGAAATAGTCTTCCAAACTGGTGCCATATTTCAATGAATCAATCTAATAGAGAAACCACTACATAACACTAATAGATGTACAGAAATAGTCTTCCAAACTGGTGCCATATTTCAATGAATCAATCTAATACAGAAACCACTACATAACACTAATAGATGTACAGAAATAGTCTTCCAAACTGGTGCCATATTTCAATGAATCAATCTAATAAGAAACCACTACATAACACTAATAGATGTACAGAAATAGTCTTCCAAACTGGTGCCATATTTCAATGAATCAATCTAACTATCGAAACCACTACATAACACTAATAGATGTACAGAAATAGTCTTCCAAACTGGTGCCATATTTCAATGAATCAATCTAATAGAGAAACCACTACATAACACTAATAGATGTACAGAAATAGTCTTCCAAACTGGTGCCATATTTCAATGAATCAATCTAATAGAGAAACCACTACATAACACTAATAGATGTACAGAAAATAGTCTTCAAACTGGTGCCATATTTCAATGAATCAATCTAATAGAGAAACCACTACATAACACTAATAGATGTACAGAAATAGTCTTCCAAACTGGTGCCATATTTCAATGAATCAATCTAACTATCGAAACCACTACATAACACTAATAGATGTACAGAAATAGTCTTCCAAACTGGTGCCATATTTCAATGAATCAATCTAATAGAGAAACCACTACATAACACTAATAGATGTACAGAAATAGTCTTCCAAACTGGTGCCATATTTCAATGAATCAATCTAATAGAGAAACCACTACATAACACTAATAGATGTACAGAAATAGTCTTCCAAACTGGTGCCATATTTCAATGAATCAATCTAATAGAGAAACCACTACATAACACTAATAGATGTACAGAAATAGTCTTCCAAACTGGTGCCATATTTCAATGAATCAATCTAATAGAGAAACCACTACATAACACTAATAGATGTACAGAAATAGTCTTCCAAACTGGTGCCATATTTCACTCAATCAATCTAACAGAGAAACCACTACATAACACTAATAGATGTACAGAAATAGTCTTCCAAACTGGTGCCATATTTCAATGAATCAATCTAATAGAGAAACCACTACATAACACTAATAGATGTACAGAAATAGTCTTCCAAACTGGTGCCATATTTCAATGAATCAATCTAATAGAGAAACCACTACATAACACTAATAGATGTACAGAAATAGTCTTCCAAACTGGTGCCATATTTCAATGAATCAATCTAATAGAGAAACCACTACATAACACTAATAGATGTACAGAAATAGTCTTCCAAACTGGTGCCATATTTCAATGAATCAATCTAATAGAGAAACCACTACTAACACTAATAGATGTACAGAAATAGTCTTCCAAACTGGTGCCATATTTCAATGAATCAATCTAACTATCGAAACCACTACATAACACTAATAGATGTACAGAAATAGTCTTCCAAACTGGTGCCATATTTCAATGAATCAATCTAATAGAGAAACCACTACATAACACTAATAGATGTACAGAAATAGTCTTCCAAACTGGTGCCATATTTCAATGAATCAATCTAATAGAGAAACCACTACATAACACTAATAGATGTACAGAAATAGTCTTCCAAACTGGTGCCATATTTCAATGAATCCAATCCTAATAGAGAAACCACTACATAACACTAATAGATGTACAGAAATAGTCTTCCAAACTGGTGCCATATTTCAATGAATCCAATCTAATAGAGAAACCACTACATAACACTAATAGATGTACAGAAATAGTCTTCCAAACTGGTGCCATATTTCAATGAATCAATCTAATAAATGAAGCTCACTACATACACACTAATAGATGTACAGAAATAGTCTTCCAAAGCTGGTGCCATATTTCACTCAATCAATCTAACAGAGAAACCACTACATAACACTAATAGATGTACAGAAATAGTCTTCCAAACTGGTGCCATATTTCAATGAATCAATCTAATAGAAACCACTACATAACACTAATAGATGTACGAAATAGTCTTCCAAACTGGTGCCATATTTCAATGAATCAAAATCTAACTATCGAAACCACTACATAACACTAATAGATGTACAGAAATAGTCTTCCAGAAACTGGTGCCATATTTCAATGAATCAATCTAATAGAGAAACCACTACATAACACTAATAGATGTACAGAAATAGTCTTCCAAACTGGTGCCATATTTCAATGAATCAATCTAATAGAGAAACCACTACATAACACTAATAGATGTACGAAATAGTCTTCCAAACTGGTGCCATATTTCCAATGAATCAATCTAATAGAGAAACCACTACATAACACTAATATAGATGTACAAGAAATAGTCTTCCAAACTGGTGCCATATTTCAATGAATCAATCTAACTATCAGAAACCACTACATAACACTAATAGATGTACAGAAATAGTCTTCCAAACTGGTGCCATATTTCCATGGAATCAATCTAATAGAGAAACCACTACATAACACTAATAGATGTACAGAAATAGTCTTCCAAACTGGTGCCATATTTCAATGAATCAATCTAATAGAGAAACCACTACATAACACTAATAGATGTACAGAAATAGTCTTCCAAACTGGTGCCATATTTCAATGAATCAATCTAATAAGAGAAACCACTACATAACACTAATAGATGTGCAGAAATAGTCTTCCAAACTGGTGCCATATTTCAATGAATCAATCTAATAGAGAAACCACTACATAACACTAATAGATGTACAGAAATAGTCTTCCAAACTGGTGCCATATTTCACTCAATCAATCTAACAGAGAAACCACTACATAACACTAATAGATGTACAGAAATAGTCTTCCAAACTGGTGCCATATTTCAATGAATCAATCTAATAGAGAAACCACTACATAACACTAATAGATGTACAGAAATAGTCTTCCAAACTGGTGCCATATTTCAATGAATCAATCTAATAGAGAAACCACTACATAACACTAATAGATGTGTACAGAAATAGTCTTCCAAACTGGTGCCATATTTCAATGAATCAATCTGGTAGAGAAACCACTACATAACACTAATAGATGTACAGAAATAGTCTTCCAAACTGGTGCCATATTTCAATGAATCAATCTAATAGAGAAACCACTACATAACACTAATAGATGTACAGAAATAGTCTTCCAAACTGGTGCCATATTTCACTCAATCAATCTAACAGAGAAACCACTACATAACACTAATAGATGTACAGAAATAATCTTCAAACTGGTGCCATATTTCAATGAATCAATCTAATAAAGAAACCACTACATAACACTAATAGATGTACAGAAATAGTCTTCCAAACTGGTGCCATATTTCAATGAATCAATCTAACAGAGAAACCACTACATAACACTAATAGATGTGCAAATAGTCTTCCAAACTGGTGCCATATTTCAATGAATCAATCTAATAGAGAAACCACTACATAACACTAATAGATGTACAGAAATAGTCTTCCAAACTGGTGCCATATTTCAATGAATCAATCTAATAGAGAAACCACTACATAACACTAATAGATGTACAGAAATAGTCTTCCAAACTGGTGCCATATTTCAATGAATCAATCTAATAGAGAAACCACTACATAACACTAATAGATGTACAGAAATAGTCTTCCAAACTGGTGCCATATTTCAATGAATCAATCTAACAGAGAAACCACTACATAACACTAATAGATGTACAGAAATAGTCTTCCAAACTGGTGCCATATTTCACTCAATCAATCTAATAGAGAAACCACTACATAACACTAATAGTGTACAGAAATAGTCTTACAAACTGGTGCCATATTTCAATGAATCAGTACAAATAGCAGAAACCACCACATAACACTAATAGATGTACAGAAATAGTCTTACAAACTGGTGCCATATTTCGTAATGAATCAATCTAATAGAGAAACCACTACATAACACTAATAATAGATGTACAGAAATAGTCTTCCAAATTGGTGCCCATATTTCAATGAATCAATCTAATAGAGAAACCCTCCCATAACACTAATAGTGTACAGAAATAGTCTTACAAACTGGTGCCTTATTCCAATGAATTAATCTAATAGAAAGCCACTACATAACACTAATAGATGTACAGAAATAGTCTTCAAACTGGTGCCATATTTTCAATGAATCAATCTAATAGAGAAACTACTACATAACACTCTAATAGATGTTTAGAAATAGTCTTCCAAACTGGTGCCATATTTCCAATCAATCAATCTAACATAGGAAACCACTACATAACACTAATAGATGTACAGAAATAGTCTTCCAAACTGGTGCCATATTTCAATGAATCAATCTAATAGAGAAACCACTACATATACTAATAGATGTGCAAATAGTCTTCCAAACTGGTTACATATTTCAATGAATCAATCTAATAGAGAAACCACTACATAACACTAATAGATGTCACAGAAATAAACCACACAATAGTCTTCCAAACTGGTGCCATATTTCAATGAATCAATCTAATAGAAACCAGTACATAACACTAATAGTGTACAGAAATAGTCTTCAAACTGGTGCTATATTTCAATCAATCAATCTAATTCAAGAAACTACTACATCACACTAATAGATGTAGAAATAGTCTTGAAACTGGTGCCATATTTCAATAAATCAATCTAATAGAGAAACCACTACATAACACTAATAGATGTACAGAAATGGTCTTTCGAAGCTGGTGCCATATTTCAATGTAATCAATCTAGCAGAGAAACCACTACATGACACTAATAGATGTACAGAAAGTAGTCTTCAAACTGGTTTATATATTTCAATGAGATCAATCTAACAGAGAAACCACTACATAACACTAATAGATGTACAGAAATAGTCTTTCGAAACCAGGTGCCATATTTCCAATGGATCAATCTCCCTATAGAAAGCCACTACATAACACTAATAGATGTACAGAAATAGTCTTCAAACTGGTTGCCATATTTTCAATGAATCAATCTAATAAAAACCACACTACATAACACTAATAGATGTACAGAAATAGTCTTCCAAACTGGTGCCATATTTCAATGAATCAATCTAATAGAGAAACCACTACATAACTTTAATAGATGTACAGAAATAGTCTTTGAAATTGGTGCCATATTTCCAATCAATCAATCTAATAAACCACTACATAACACTAATAGATGTACAGATATTAGTCTTCCAAACTGGTGCCGCATATTTCAATCAATCAATCTAATAGAGAAACCAATACATAACACTAATAGATGTACAGAAAATAGTCTTCCAAAGCTGGTGCCATATTTCAATGAATCAATCTAATAGAAACCACTACATAGCACTAATAGATGTACAGAAATAGTCTTCCCAGAGGAAACTGTTGCCATATTTCAATGAATCAATCTAATAGAGAAACCACTGCATAACACTAATAGATGTACAGAAATAGTGCTTCCAAACTGGTGCCATATTTCAATGAATCAATCTAATAGAGAAATACTACATAACACTAATAGATGTACAGAAATAGTCTTCAAAACTGGTGCCATATTTCAATGAATCAATCTAACTATCGAAACCACTACATAACACTAATAGATGTACAAATGGTCTTCCAAATTGGTGCCATATTTCAATGAGATCAATCTAATAGAGAAACCACTACATAACACTAATAGATGTACAGAAATAGTCTTCCAAACTGGTGCCATATTTCAATGAATCAATCTAATAGAGAAACCACTACATAACACTAATAGATGTACAGAAATAGTCTTCCAAACTGGTGCCATATTTCAATGAATCAATCTAATAGAGAAACCACTACATAACACTAATAGATGTACAGAAATAGTCTTCCAAACTGGTGCCATATTTCAATGAATCAATCTAACTATCAGAAACCACTACATAACCACTAATAGATGTACAAAACAGTCTTCCAAACTGGTGCCATATTTCAATGAATCCAGTCTAATAATAGAGAAACCACTACATAACACTAATAGATGTACAGAAATAGTCTTACAAACTGGTTGCATATTTCAATGAACTCAATCTAACTATCGAAACCACTACATAACACTAATAGATGTACAGAAATAGTCTTCAAACTGGTGCCATATTTCAATGAATCAATCTAATAGAGAAACCACTACTATAACACTAATAGATGTACAGAAATGAGTCTTACAGAGCTGAATTTGCCATATTTCAATGAATCAATCTAATAGAGAAACCACTACATAACACTAATAGATGTACAGAAATAGATCTTTCAAGCTGGTGCCATATTTCAATGAATCAGTCTAACAGAGAAACCACTACATAACACTAATAGATGTACCAGAAATAGTCTTCCAAACTGGTGCCATATTTCAATGAATCAATCTAATAGAGAAACCACTACATAACACTAATAGATGTACAAGAAATAGTCTTCCAAACTATTGCCATATTTCAATCAATCAATCTAATAGAAGAAAACCACTACATAACACTAATAGATGTACAGAAATGAGTCTTCCAAACTGGTGCCATATTTCAATGAATCAATCTAACTATGGAAACTCACTACATAACACTAATAGATATTACAGAAATAGTCTTCCAAACTGATTCCATATTTCAATGAATCAATCTAACTATCAGAAACCACTACATAACACTAATAGATGTACAGAAATAGATCTTCCAAACTGGTGCCATATTTCAATGAATCAATCTAATAGAGATAACCACTACATAACACTAATAGATGTACAGAAATAGTCTTCCAAACTGGTGCCATATTTCCAATGAATCAATCTAATAGAGAAACCACTACATAACACTAATAGATGTGCAGAAATAGTCTTCCAAACTGGTGCCATATTTCAATGAATCAATCTAATAAACCACTACATAACACTAATAGATGTGCAAATAGTCTTCCAAACTGGTGCCATATTTCAATGAATCAATCTAATAGAGAAACCACTACATAACACTAATAGATGTACAGAAATAGTCTTCCAAACTGGTGCCATATTTCAATGAATCAATCTAACAGAGAAACCACTACATAACACTACTAGATGTACAGAAATAGTCTTCCAAACTGGTGCCATATTTCACTCAATCAATCTAATAGAGAAACCACTACATAACACTAATAGATGTACAGAAATAGTCTTACAAACTGGTGCCATATTTCAATGAATCAATCTAATGAAACCACTACATAACACTAATAGATGTACAGAAATAGTCTCTTACAAACTGGTGCCATATTTCAATGAATCAATCTAATAGAGAAACCACTACATAACACTAATAGATGTACAGAAATAGTCTTCCAAACTGGTGCCATATTTCAATGAATCAATCTAATAGAGAAACCACTACATCATACTAATAGATGTACAGAAATAGTCTTACAAACTGGTGCCATATTTCAATGAATCAATCTAATAGAGAAACCACTACATAACACTAATAGATGTACAGAAATAGTCTTCCAAACTGGTGCCATATTTCAATGAATCAATCTAATAGAGAAACCACTACCATAACACTAATAGATGTACAGAAATAGTCTTCCAAACTGGTGCCATATTTCAATGAATCAATCTAATAGAGAAACCACTACATAACACTAATAGATGTACAGAAATAGTCTTCCAAACTGGTGCCATATTTCAATGAATCAATCTAATAGAGAAACCACTACATAACACTAATAGATGTACAGAAATAGTCTTCCAAACTGGTGCCATATTTCAATGAATCAATCTAATACAGAAACCACTACATAACACTAATAGATGTACAGAAATAGTCTTCCAAACTGGTGCCATATTTCAATGAATCAATCTAATAGAGAAACCACTACATAACACTAATAGATGTACGAAATAGTCTTCAAACTGGTGCCATATTTCCAATGAATCAATCTAACTATCAAACCACTACATAACATAATAGATGTACAGAAATAGTCTTCCAAACTGGTGCCATGTGCAATGAATCAATCTAATAGAGAAACCACTACATAACACTAATAGATGTACAGAAATAGTCTTCCAAACTGGTGCCATATTTCAATGAATCAATCTAATAGAGAAACCACTACATAACACTAATAGATGTACAGAAATAGTCTTCCAAACTGGTGCCATATTTCAATGAATCAATCTAATAGAGAAACCACTACATAACACTAATAGATGTACAGAAATAGTCTTCCAAACTGGTGCCATATTTCAATGAATCAATCTAACTATCGAAACCACTACATAACACTAATAGATGTACAGAAATAGTCTTCCAAACTGGTGCCATATTTCAATGAATCAATCTAATAAGAAACCACTACATAACACTAATAGATGTACAGAAATAGTCTTCCAAACTGGTGCATATTTCAATGAATCCAATCTAATAGAGAAGCCACTACATAACACTAATAGATCTACAGAAATAGTCTTCCAAACTGGTGCCATATTTCAATGAATCAATCTAATAGAGAAACCACTACATAACACTAATAGATGTACAGAAATAGTCTTCCAAACTGGTGCCATATTTCAATGAATCCAATCTAATAGAAACCACTACATAACACTAATAGATGTACAGAAATAATCTTCAAACTGGTGCCATATTTCAATGAATCAATCTAATAGAGAAACCACTACATAACACTAATAGATGTACAGAAATAGTCTTCCAAACTGGTGCCATATTTCACTCAATCAATCTAACAGAGAAACCACTACATAACACTAATAGATGTACAGAAATAGTCTTCCAAACTGGTGCCATATTTCAATGAATCAATCTAATAGAGAAACCACTACATAACACTAATAGATGTACAGAAATAGTCTTGACTGGTGCCATATTTTCAATGAATCAATCTAACTATCGGAAACCACTACATAACACTTCCGAATAGATGTACAGAAATAGTCTTCCAAACTGGTGCCATATTTCAATGAATCAATCTAATAGAGAAACCACTACATAACACTAATAGATGTACAGAAATAGTCTTCCAAACTGGTGCCATATTTCAATGAATCAATCTAATAGAGAAACCACTACATAACACTAATAGATGTACAGAAATAGTCTTCCAAACTGGTGCCATATTTCAATGAATCAATCTAATAAGAAACCACTACATAACACTAATAGATGTACAGAAATAGTCTTCCAAACTGATTGCCATATTTCAATGAATCAATCTAACTATGAAACCACTACATAACACTAATAGATGTACAGAAATAGTCTTCCAAACTGGTGCCATATTTCAATGAATCAATCTAACAGAGAAACCACTACATAACACTAATAAATGTACAGAAATAGTCTTCCAAACTGGTGCCATATTTCAATGAATCAATCTAATAGAAATACTACATAACACTAATAGATGTACAGAAATAGTCTTCCAAACTGGTGCCATATTTCAATGAATCAATCTAATAGAGAAACCACTACATAACACTAATAGATGTACCAGAAATAGTCTTCCAAACTGGTGCCATATTTCAATGAATCAATCTAATAGAGAAACCACTACATAACATAATAGATGTACAGAAATAGTCTTCCAAACTGGTGCCCATATTTCACTCAATCAATCTAACAGAGAAACCACTACATAACACTAATAGATGTACAGAAATAGTCTTCAAACTGGTGCCATATTTCAATGAATCAATCTAATAGAGAAACCACTACATAACACTAATAGATGTACAGAAATAGTCTTCCAAACTGGTGCCATATTTCAATGAATCAATCTAATAGAAACCACTACATAACACTAATAGATGTACAGAAATAGTCTTCCAAACTGGTGCCATATTTCAATGAATCAATCTAATAGAGAAACCACTACATAACACTAATAGATGTACAGAAATAGTCTTCCAAACTGGTGCCATATTTCAATGAATCAATCTAATAGAAACCACTACATAACACTAATAGATGTACAGAAATAGTCTTCCAAACTGGTGCCATATTTCACTCAATCAATCTAACAGAGAAACCACTACATGTACTAATAGATGTACAGAAATAGTCTTCCAAACTGGTGCCATATTTCAATGAATCAATCTAATAGAGAAACCACTACATAACACTAATAGATGTACAAATAGTCTTCCAAACTGGTGCCATATTTCAATGAATCAATCTAACAGAGAAACCACTACATAACACTAATAGATGTACAGAAATAGTCTTCCAAACTAGTTGCCATATTTCAATGAATCAATCTAATAGAGAAACCACTACATAACACTAATAGATGTACAGAAATAGTCTTCCAAACTGGTGCCATATTTCAATGAATCAATCTAATAGAGAAACCACTACATAACACTAATAGATGTACAGAAATAGTCTTCCAAACTGGTGCCATATTTCAATGAATCAATCTAATAGAAACCACTACATAACACTAATAGATGTACAGAAATAGTCTTCCAAACTGGTGCCATATTTCAATGAATCAATCTAACAGAGAAACCACTACATAACACTAATAGATGTACAGAAATAGTCTTCCAAACTGGTGCCATATTTCACTCAATCAATCTAATAGAGAAACCACTGCATAACATAATAGATGTACAGAAATAGTCTTACAAACTGGTGCCATATTTCAATGAATCAATCTAATAGAGACCACTACATAACACTAATAGATGTACAGAAATAGTCTTAGAAACTGGTGCCATATTTCAATGAATCAATCTAATAGAGAAACCACTACATAACACTAATAGATGTACAGAAATAGTCTTCCAAACTAGTGCCATATTTCAATGAATCAAATCTAATAGAGAAACCACTACATAACACTAATAGATGTACAGAAATAATCTTACAAACTGGTGCCATATTTCAATGAATCAATCTAATAGAGAAACCACTACATAACACTAATAGATGTACAGAAATAGTCTTCCAAACTGGTGCCATATTTCAATGAATCAATCTAATAAACACTACATAACACTAATAGATGTACAGGAAATAGTCTTCCAAACTGGTGCCATATTTCAATGAATCAATCTAATAGAGAAACCACTACATAACACTAATAGATGTACAGAAATAGTCTTCCAAACTGGTGCCATATTTCAATGAATCAATCTAATAAGAAACCACTACATAACACTAATAGATGTACAGAAATAGTCTTCCAAACTGGTGCCATATTTCCAATGAATCAATCTAATACAGAAACCACTACATAACACTAATAGATGTAGAAATAGTCTTCCAAACTGGTGCCATATTTCAATGAATCAATCTAATAGAGAAACCACTACATAACACTAATAGATGTACAGAAATAGTCTTCCAAACTGGTGCCATATTTCAATGAATCAATCCTAACTATCGAAACCACTACATAACACTAATAGATGTACAGAAATAGTCTTCCAAACTGGTGCCATATTTCAATGAATCAAATCAATAGAGAAACCACTACATAACACTAATAGATGTGCAAATAGTCTTCAAACTGGTGCCATATTTCAATGAATCAATCTAATAGAGAAACCACTACATAACACTAATAGATGTACAGAAATAGTCTTCCAAACTGGTGCCATATTTCAATAAGATTAATCTAATAGAGAAACCACTACATAACACTAATAGATGTACAGAAATAGTCTTCCAAACTGGTGCCATATTTTCAATGAATCAATCTAACTATCGAAACCACTACATAACACTTCCGAATAGATGTACAGAAATAGTCTTCCAAACTGGTGCCATATTTCAATGAATCAATCTAATAGAGAAACCACTACATAACACTAATAGATGTACAGAAATAGTCTTCCAAACTGGTGCCATATTTCAATGAATCAATCTAATAGAGAAACCACTACATAACACTAATAGATGTACAGAAATAGTCTTCCAAACTGGTGCCATATTTCCAATGAATCAATCTAATAGAGAAACCACTACATAACACTAATAGATGTACAGAAATAGTCTTCCAAACTGGTGCCATATTTCACTCAATCAATCTAACAGAGAAACCACTACATAACACTAATATAGATGTACAGAAATAGTCTTCCAAACTGGTTGCCCATATTTCAATGAATCGTCTAATAGAGAAACCACTACATAACACTAATAGATGTGCAGAAATAGTCTTCCAAACTGGTGCATATTTCAATGAATCAATCCTAATAGAGAAACCACTACATAACACTAATAGATGTACAGAAATAGTCTTCCAAACTGGTGCCATATTTCAATGAATCAATCTAATAGAAACCACTACATAACACTAATAGATGTACAGAAATAGTCTTCCAAACTGGTGCCATATTTCATTGAATCAATCTAACTATCAGAAACCACTACATAACACTAATAGATGTACAGAAATAGTCTTCAAACTGGTGCCTGTGCAATGAATCAATCTAATAGAGAAACCACTACATCCCACTAATAGATGTACAGAAATAGTCTTCCAAACTGGTTACCCATATTTCAATGAATCAATCTAATAGAGAAACCACTACATAACACTAATAGATGTACAGAAATAGTCTTCCAAACTGGTGCCATATTTCAATGAATCAATCTAATAGAGAAACCACTACATAACACTAATAGATGTACAGAAATAGTCTTCCAAACTGGTGCCATATTTCAATGAATCCAATCTAACTATCGAAACCACTACATAACACTAATAGATGTACAGGAAATAGTCTTCCAAACTGGTGCCATATTTCAATGAATCAATCTAATAGAGAAACCACTACATAACACTAATAGATGTACAGAAATAGTCTTCCAAACTAGTTGCCATATTTCAATGAATCAATCTAATAGAGAAACCACTACATAACACTAATAGATGTACAGAAATAGTCTTCCAAACTGGTGCCATATTTCAATGAATCAATCTAATAGAGAAACCACTACATAACACTAATAGATGTACAGAAATAGTCTTCCAAACTGGTGCCATATTTCACTCAATCAATCTAACAGAGAAACCACTACATAACACTAATAGATGTACAGAAATAGTCTTCCAAACTGGTGCCATATTTCAATGAATCAATCTAATAGAGAAACCACTACATAACACTAATAGATGTGCAGAAATAGTCTTCCAAACTGGTGCCATATTTCAATGAATCAATCTAATAGAGAAACCACTACATAACATAATAGATGTACAGAAATAGTCTTTGGAAACTGGTGCCATATTTCAATGAATCAATCTAATAGAGAAACCACTACATAACACTAATAGATGTACAGAAATAGTCTTCCAAACTGGTGCCATATTTCAATGAATCAATCTAATAGATGTACCACTACATAACACTAATAGATGTACAGAAATAGTCTTCCAAACTGGTGCCATATTTCAATGGATGAATCTAACTATCAGAACCACTACATAACACTAATAGATGTACAGAAATAGTCTTCCAAACTGGTGCCATATTTCAATGAATCAATCTAATAGAGAAACCACTACATAACACTAATAGATGTACAGAAATAGTCTTCAAACTGGTGCCATATTTCAATGAATCAATCTAATAGAGAAACCACTACATAACACTAATAGATGTACAGAAATAGTCTTCCAAACTGGTGCCATATTTCAATGAATCAATCTAATAGAGAAACCACTACATAACACTAATAGATGTACAGAAATAGTCTTCCAAACTGGTGCCATATTTCACTCAATCAATCTAACAGAGAAACCACTACATAACACTAATAGATGTGCAGAAATAGTCTTCAAACTGGTGCCATATTTCAATGAATCAATCTAATAGAGAAACCACTACATAACACTAATAGATGTACAGAAATAGTCTTCCAAACTGGTGCCATATTTGAATGAATCAATCTAACAGAGAAACCACTACATAACACTAATAGATGTACA
Source organism: Rhizoglyphus robini (assembly GCA_023373905.1). Classification (NCBI taxonomy): domain Eukaryota; kingdom Metazoa; phylum Arthropoda; class Arachnida; order Sarcoptiformes; family Acaridae; genus Rhizoglyphus; species Rhizoglyphus robini. Next base: position 121,320 of record JAKIJQ010000195.1, read on the forward strand.
GAAATAGTCTTCCAAACTGGTGCCATATTTCAATGAATCAATCTAACAGAGAAACCACTACATAACACTAATAGATGTACAGAAATAGTCTTCCAAACTGGTGCCATATTTCAATGAATCAATCTAATAGAGAAACCACTACATAACACTAATAGATGTACAGAAATAGTCTTCCAAACTGGTGCCATATTTTTATACTAGAGAAACCATAGAGAAAAATATGTAGAGAAACCACTACATACTTTTAATAATCTTTTAATAATCTGGTGGTTTTTTTCACTCAATATAGTCAGAGTAACGAAAAGAGACTTAGATTAGACATAAAGTAAATACCAGTTTAATACAAAAACACTATGAACGTATCGCAAATGCCCGAAAGGAACGTAGATGACAAAAATATCGAATTTACAAAAAAAATTCATAACTTTTTTGAACGTAGAACAGTAAACCAAGAAATAATTTTGTATAAAATAATCAAACTCTACTCAAATTGATTGGGAATAGTCATAGATTAGATAACATTTAAGAAATATTCAAAAGTTAATTTACAAAAATCAACAAATGTTCTACGTAATAAAGAATAGCGATAAACTTGAAAAAGTCACTATTGCTCAGTAATTGCTAAATTATGATTAGTTGTTGAGACAAAGAATAGATTTAACCTTTTTCAAAACTACTTAATATACTTACTTATAACTCAATCAATATAATATTTGTGCTATTTTAAGTATAATTCATGACTTAAGAACATAATAATTTGAAAAAAACAATCTTTAATTTATTCACCTTTTAAATAAGCGACATGGTGTGTGGTTTATTCTAATATGTTTATAAATCAATCGCTTGACATGTTGATCTACTTAGGGATTTTTAATATGATTCAAGTGATATGAAATAAATTATTTCTCAACCATTTTGAATGTAACATTTCTAAACAAAAAATTTACAAACACATTGTGCACTTAATTAAATAGATGATCAGTAAAACCTAGTTGGTCAATGGTCATATAAAATATAAACACCATAAAAGAAATTTTTAAAGAATACTTTAATAAAAAAATATGTGCATTGTTGATTCAAATAATTCATTAATGTTAATAACAAAATTATTAATACAACCATTAGAAACTTGAATACAAACTTCATATTTGAACATCGTCGTTCAAGACAATAAAGGATTGATTAAAAATCATTAATTTTTAAATAAATTATTTAACGATAAAACCTTTCAAACGCAATACCAATTACTATGAAATAAAGAAATGTGTAAAACTCGCTTTCTGGAATTATGTCAATTTAAGTAAATGTATCAAGTCATAGTCAGGCATCACACTTAGTTTGGGCACTCACTATTCCGTATACAGACTGATACAAAGTTTTAGACATTTTTAAGCAAATAACACTAAATTACAGACAAACAGACAGAAAACAGACAGTAAATAAGCAAAAAATAAAACAAACCTTTTACAAACATTGACAAATATTCGACATTAATTAGATGCCAGAATGAAATTCAAAGACAAACTGGTTTTTTACAAAAGTACTAGAACTTTTATTAAAACATAAACAAAATTACGAAAGACAAAAACAATAATGAAGCCTGTTCTTCTTTATGATGAGAACTATTCGGAATTAATCTTAGCATAATTTGAATAGAGGAAATTATGAAATATCGTAAGGACGATATTTAAGAGTTAGCAAGTTTGCTCAAGCTACCTCATTTTTTCTTAAGCAACTTGTTGTAAAGATCAATGGCCTCGGTGTCAGTCTTGACACCCTTCTCAGAATCCACTTGTGCAGATTTATCCGTGATATTCTCGGACGCCTTCGTTTGCATCAAGCAGAATGGTTCTTGATAGCATATTTGCAAAACAATCCATTGCTTCTTTACTCGCTTGTTGGGTGGTTCCGTTTTTGTTCAGTTTTTCGTTCGCTGGTTTGTTGGTTTCCGAAATGGCGGTGAAAATGATAAGAAATCGAGAGATGTTGTTAATTGTTGAATGAACAGAATCTTGGTATGCATGAGTGCATGTAAAAATACCAAGATCTTTACCTCTCGCTCTTTTGATGCTTCAAATAAATGTCTATAGCTTCGGTGTCAGTTTTGATGTCGAGTAATTTCTATTTGTTGACGGGAATCTTCGATCCTTTCTTTTGACTATCCAAATATATTGCAGTAGCCTAGGTATCAGTTTGAACTACTTTAGGTCCAATTGTGATTCTTCTTTCTTCGATGCAGCTTCTTGCATCGTGCTTCTGCTTCTCGCCCAATTCAAATTTCTACTCATGCCGATCGTTCAGAGTGATTGAACGCAGATTCGACCATTGCACTTGAAATTGGCCTATAGAGCCAATTGGACGCCATGGCTCACTGAAGAGCAAACCTTGAGGCAGAGACCGTTACAAGCAAATCGTCTGATTGGCTAAGAAAAGCAGGAAGCATTTTTATGGAGTGAAAGATAGAGCAAATCAATGTAAATATAAGGTTAAGCAAGGTGATGCAGAAATTCCAAGAAAATCGAGGACCAGTGATCTCAGTAGAGTGACAACTTCTCGTGTAGGCAGAGACTGATCCAACTGAGCATAGTGAGACTCATTTTAAACATCATTCAACTAGATTGTTGTCCTGTGGACTTGAAATTTTAATTATTGTTTTTAATCGATATTGTTGTATTGGAAAATTTAATTAATTACCGGTTATTTTGGACGTGGAAGGTTAAGCTTCAGAGAACTATCAGCTACAAAATAATCAAATTAACCTTTTGAATTTCCACAAGTAATATCATCAGAGAAAATAAAATTTATGTAACAATCATGAATGAATCATTTTTTCAAAGTGATTCATTCAAAAGTCTGACAAACAAAATGAAAACTATCTTTAATTTAACCTTTTAAACGAGCAACGTCTTGTAAATTTAATTCTATTTTCACTACCGCTCAATAATGTGATCTACCCTCGTACATATAAATTTTAATATAATTCAAAAAATAAAACAGTTCGACTTCTACTAATTTTGTTTTCTTTTTAGAAGTTAGCCTGAAAATCATAAAATAATAAGCACGATATAAGCACTATGGATTCAAATAATTTATTATTAATAATAGGAACAAAATTATTAATATAACCATTTAAAAACTGTAATCATTCATTTTATAGCAAGCGAATTATGAAAACTATTGGCTACACAATTACCAACTTTTAGCACATTCTTAGACACAACCCCAGAAATCAAAACATAGATCATGTAAACTAGAGTTGGAACGTTGCTCATTTTATTCTTTTGATAAAATGTGAGAAAAAATGTTTTTGACCATTTGGGTATCCTCAAATTGAATAACCGAACAAAACTTAATATAATAGAATTCACAGTCCGTCAATCAAAACAATCAAATTAAGAAAATTTTATAATAAAAATTTTAAATTTACCGTTTAAAAAAGCATGTTTTTCCATGTGAAAGTAATTCACTATTATTACATTTGACAAATGAATAAGAATAAAAAATAAAAAAATTTAATTTATGCAAAATATATAAAAAGGTGTAATCACCATTTATTATAGTATAATTTATACAAATAAAAAGATACACCATAATGTTTTAATTTACGATACAGTGAAAAAAAAAACTTAAAGATTGATCATCAGAATGTCTGCCGCATAGTTAGTGGAGATGCTTTTTAATTGTAGAATAAAACATATTATGACTAATTGAAAACTAAAGAATCAAATATAAACGTGAAGTATAAAAGTTATAAAGTGAAACTACCACGAACTGACTCATGTCGACAGTTATCAATTTCATTGCAACTGGCCTCACTGCAGCAAGCAATGCAAACTACGTTCCAAATCTGGTCATGCACATTCATGCTTGCAACACATGGAATGCAACACTTTGGACTGTCCGAGTGAAAGCACAGAATGAGAAGAACATTGTGGACCTGCGAGACCCGAACGAATATGTTCAGTGGTGGTGGACGAGTGATGGCAGAGTTGATTCGACCTTATTTTACTTGTAACGTCTGTCACATTAATCCATACTTTACGATTATCTTTTCCCTTGAAGACTTGAGTTCATGCAAATGAGCTACTTCAATGAATGATCTTGTAGATCGCACGTCCGCCAGCAATCTCGATACTAATAAATACGAGAATAATCGAGCTCGGGATAGTAGGACTCATTTTAACCCCCAAAAATCAACTATATTCTTGTCCTGCGTACTTGGTTGTATTGGATAATTGTTCAATTTGTCGGCTATGTGGGGTAAAATATGATATTTTGCAATACGAATAATTTAAGAAAAGTTTGTTATTTATACGAAAATTTAAAATAAAAAAATTAAGCAAAGAAAAACAATGAAATATGTTATACCTTTTTAAATTGTGTCAAAAACCTCTACTTTACTTAACCGATTCAACCCCAAAAATCATTCATTCGGAAATATAAAGTAAAAGATAGTTTCAAGAATGGTTTAGAAGAAGAAAACAACTTTATTTTAAAAAAAATAGAGCGGTGCTGCCCACCTAAGATGGGTTGCCATGAGACACAGCATACTAATCAATCCATAGGACAATTGCACACAAAATACAAACAAATGGGTTACAGAATAAAGATTATGCAAAATACAATAGATTTAAAACTATGAGAACATTATGGTATAAACAAGTAGTGTTTGATTACATATAAAAATCTATTCTTGTGAGTAAATGTGACTACGTACAATTTGAATAGAGTCTGCCAAAACCATTTCTGCAAGATCAGGCAAACGTTTCTTGTCGAGCTTGAATCGGTTGAAGAACTCAACCATTTCTTTGCTCACGGCACCTCTGGCTCCAAACCAGAGTCCAATGACTTCATATTCACGTACTCCGTAGTGTTGATAACGGAGCTTCAAAGACGGCACACAGCTTTCATAGATTTTCTTCTTCTCCGCATCAGCCAGTGCACCAACGTCCTCGTTGGTCTCGAATCGAATGGTGGGGTCAATGATGTAGGCTTTGTTGGTGTTCTTCTCGAAGGCAACTATGTCAGCATATCGTCTCGATAAATCACCATCAATACAGAACACCTCATCCACACAGGTGAATCCTTTCTCGGTCAACATGTCGGCGATTGCATGCTTGAGGGCGTGATGCCGTGCGGTTCGTCTCTTGCTGTTCCATTCACAACTTCCCAGTACATGGGGTAGGGTTTCGTTCACTTTGCCGCATCTGCGACAAAGGCTATTTTGTGAGCTGTAACTGCGAGAGCCAATGACGGCCTTCAGGTTGGCGTAGCCGACGTTGAGCTTGATTGCTTCAGTCCATTCTGACTCTGAACGCAATTTAAAATTAAAAAATAGAGAGTCTAATAAAAAACAATAAAATGCATCAAAGTTACATTTTAGAAATATATTTTCTAACGAAAAAAAAAGTAACCCGTTCAACTTCATCTCGATAAATCAAAATTCCTCACAATAAAATTTAAAGTCTATAAAAATGTCATTTTTGTTTGCCTTTTAAAAGTTAGTCCGATAAATAAAAAAAATAATTTTAAAAATATTTAAATTTAAGTTATATCACCTTTATTAAAATGGCCGAAGTGTTAGCTTCAAAAAATTTAATCAATAATAATCAAAAACACAATTATTCAAATAACAAAACAAAAAACAATTTGACTAATTGCTTCAAACCAAAAAATACCATAAAAATTGTGACCTTTTTAAACGGGAGTCGAGATGAGAGTGGTAAAGCATCTAATAGAAACCAAAACTAGCTTCACTATTTTAAACATTACTTATTTGGGTCAAGGAAATGTTATTAGAAAAAGCAGACAACTCCGATTGAAATTCAATCAAATAAATTCTGTTATTGTAAGCATATTGTGCAGAGTCATAATTAAGCACCAAACTTGTTACACTTTCTCTCTTGGTGTCTCACTAGAAATTGATGCCAAGTTTTAAAATTCTGTAAATATAGAAACCTTTTTTTATAAAATTAGCAACGAACGGTGAAACCTAAATAAAAAAATCGTATCTTAAATCATCAAACACAAGCAAACATTAGTTGAAAAACCATTTGTATCATCATATTGAGATGCATCCAAATAAAAAATTGATTCTCGATGTCGAATAAAATCCATCAATTTTTTATTTGCTAAATTTACCACTTAATCGCTTCAAAAAATCTACACATTCAAATCGTCTGCCAACAAATACGGAACCTTTCATAAACAATGTACCGTTTGGATTATAGTTAAATCAAACAATGACTTTTTAAATTCAAACTTAAATAAATTCGCAATGACCGTTTACGTAGCAATACAATGTCAAACATTAAAACGTTAGTTATTGAAGCTAAAAATTAAAATAAAACTAAAAATTAATTAACAATTAATTTGATAGTAAATTACCTTTTAAGTATGTCGACCTTCAACACTTTAATTTCAAATAAAAAGAATTGCATTTAAGGTATACCTTTAATTAAGTTATAAAATAAAATAAAATCCTTTAAACTGTCACCAAATTTGCTCTAAATGAATCGAGTGCAAGTTCAATCAAGTTAAATTTTCAAATTGTTTTTTAAGGAAACAATATAGGGAAAATATATGATTAAAAAATAGCATTTAGATCTAATACATTATCAAAAAGTTAAATTCAAAATCAATTTAATTTAAGAATCTTAAAATATTTGTTATGATTATCAGAAAAAATACAATAAGACTAACCTTTTAAAATTCCTAAAATTTTAATCTAACTTAAACTCTTCAACTCCATAAACAAAGCAAACCGAAAACATAATATAATAATTCCCATAAAATTCAAATTGAGACCTTTTTAAACAGAAATTTGCTTCAACTACACAACATAAAATATTTTTATTCAATACTATCGATAACTGTTTGTAATAAATTTGATGTTTGTTTGAGTCACTGATGATCTACTTGTGGTGATATTTTCACTCGTTTAAGACTTTTGAATTTCAACAAAATGGCTTTCCATAAATAAAGTCACCTTTTGTAATGATGAAGAAGCTTTATCAAAACTGATTCTAAATAAATACCAAACTATTACTACAAATTCTCCCGGCCAAAACGTACAACGTAATGAGTCTTTTGTTAATTTAGCTTAAGCATTCAATTAATCAGAAAATTGAACTAAATATTTAAAATTGTACCTATTAATAGATTTTGGGCATACTTTCCTGCTAATTACAGAAATTAATTAACTTATTAACTTAATTCAATTAAACAAAAAGTCCTATAATAAAGTACAAATGAAGTGAACATTGAAGAAAATAATTAAACTCAAATACTCAACTTTTTGCAAACTCATTCGAAAGATATTCTATTGAACATTTTGTTGAACCTTGGGCACGCCTTTGCAAAAGTTTAGGATTCAAAAGGCCTTTCAAAATCCACACGAACAGATCGAATTAAACCCATTCATCGTCATACAGATAAAAAGGAAACAATAATTCCAATCGAATACTAATCTGTAATGCAACAAAGTGCATTCCTAAACTATTAAAATGATAAAACTTGACTTCTATCTATGATTTTCAGTAACAAAAATAACATTTAAATGTATAAATTAACCTTTTATATTTGCAATGTTCTAAAAACTGGTGAATTAACTCGTTGAGCCCAGTCATGATCAACAACTAAAAGTAGCGACACAGTGCTTCAGTACAAAATTATCTACAATTTAACTTAGATAACTTAGATCACCATTCTAAATACAAATCCATAGTACATTAAAAACATTTTGCAATAACTTGCTACAGTAGCAAGCAAACATTAAGACCTTTTATAACTCTATAGTCAGATCACTAACACGTTCAGTCCCGTGATCAAAACAATTGTTTTAAATAAAATAATTTTTCAAAGATACAATAAATAAAGAAAATATATGAATTCAAAATTTACCTTTAAATCTCTGATCTCGATGGTTACCAATAGAATCCATGATCTAAAGTATCAAAGATATCTAAAACTAAATATCACAATTCACTCAATGCACTATTTATAGTAGTGTCACAAGAAAAACATTTAGACATCACCAGATTCAGAAAATTTGTATAACCGTTAAACTATCAGTACAATCACAGGACTACGAAACAACAGAACCAACAATCAAAAATCTTGAATATAAAAATTGTTAAATTTTAAAATCTTCAAATGTTTTAATGGTTACCAGAAGAATCAAATAAAACTAACCTTTCAAAATACAGAAATCAAAATTAAACATTGCAAACCGAATGAATCAATGTAACGTTTCAAAACAAAAGTTCACATGTGGGCACTTAGTTCTAAATAAAAAAATTTACTAATAAACCTTTTAGATTGAATTTCGATAAGAGCATTTTAATAAACCGGTTCAACGCAACAATTTGTAAATAAAGAAATTTTAAAAAACCTTGTATAACAGAATAAAACTCAAATAAAAGAAAAAATTTTCTAAAAAATTACTTTAATAAAAACTATATAAGCACTATGGATTCAAATAATTAATTATTAATAATAGGAACAAAATTATTAATATAACCATTTAAAAACTGTAATCATTCATTTTATAGCAAGCGAATCATTAAAATCTGAACCCAAAAATATTACAGAACTAATTAGTTTCCAATACGTTTGAAAATGTTTTTTATTATGATTTTTAAAATATTATCAAAGATAACTTTCTACGTAAACTAAGTGAGAATATGTTAAAACTCCAAACGGTATTTACTTAATAAATCTCTTTGCTTGAATACAAACTTACAAATGCTTAGGCATAACAATTGGAAAGAAATGTACTCATTCCTATGCTCTATGATATGATCATGGTGGGGGGGGTAGGTGGTTAGGGCCCAAATTGCTGATCACATAATTTAAGGATGCCCCCAAAAGAATCAATATGAGAAAATCACAATCAAAAATCAAATCAAAATCAAAATCAAATCACGAATAAGAAATCCAAAATCGACGAAACGAATACAGAAATGTAAATAAATAACACAAACATTCATTGTACCTTTTAAATCGCGCAATACTTGTAATCACTTAACCCGTTCAACCCCATTCATTCGAAATATAAGTTGAAAATAAGTTTTGAGAAAATTTTCTCTGAGAACATAGGATTAAAAAATTTAATACAATTTAATAAAAACCAATAAAAATGCACAAAAGTTACCTTTTAGAGACATATTTGATGAAAAATTCTTTCCAAGAAATTCAGGTTTACCTTTTAATTGCCAGCAAGATTTTTGTGAAACAGGCTTTTTCATCTTGTCAAACTGGCCTTTCAAAATCCACGCATACAGATTAATTCGAATTAACCCCCTTCATCGCCATACAAATAAAGAAATGCGACAAAAATTCCAATCGAATACTAAGCTGTAATGCAACAAAGTGCATTCCTAAACTATTAAAATGACAAAACTTGATTTATATCTATAATTTTCAGTAACAAAAATAACATTTAAATGCATAAATAAACCTTTTTAAATTTGTTATATTTCAGAAAACTGGTTAAATCGTTTAGTCCAGTCATGATCAACAACCAAAAATAGATGTGACATGATAATAATGTTATAAAAAATTAATTAACCCTGTAGTAAGCCAATCAAACAAATTTCAATATGCAATAAATCAATATAAATAAATTGGATACCATTTAGAAACTATTCACAAGTGCTTTGTTCAAAATTACTAAGACAACAAATAGCCACAACCCAAGTCATTAAAATTAAAATCATCTTGAGAGTTGTGATAATTCTATATTGCAGCTTGATTTTTCATGAGCTCAAAAAAGATTCAATTATTTGAACAAAAAAAGGGCATTTGCCCCGCCTGAGACCCGCAGGCTGAGGGTCTGCGGGTCCAGGGGACATATAGGGCGGCACTGCCCCTGCGGGTCTGCGGGTCTTAAATTTCGCGGGTCTGCGGGTCTTAATATTTGCCAGTATAAGCGTCCTCAGAGACTCAAGATACATTAGGGATACCCAATTAGATATAAGACCCACAGACTCAGGATACACTAGGATACCCAATTAGATATTAGACCCACAGACCCACAGACTCAAGATACATTAGGGATACCCAATTAGATATAAGACCCACAGACTCAAGATACATTAAGGATACCCAATTAGATATAAGACCCACAAACTCAGGATACACTAGGGATACCCAATTAGATATAAGACCCACAAACTCAGGATACACTAGGATACCCAATTAGATATAAGACCCACAGACCAACGAGACTCAAGATACATTAGGGATACCCAATTAGGTATAAGACCCACAAACTCAGGATACACTAGGATACCCAATTAGATATAAGACCCGCAGACTCGCAAATTCTAGGACCCGCAGACCCGCAAATAAAATAATTTTGGCATGTCCCCCCAATGTCCCCTGGACCCGCAGACCCTCAGCCTGCGGGTCTCAGGAGGGGCAAATGCCCAAAAAAAGTTCAAATTGTTAAGTTAAAATGCTGTTTATATAAAAACCTTTTTTTTACATAGAATTCAAACAGCTACGAAACTTTCCAAATTTGTGCCTGTTGTTGCTCTAGAACATTTAAATTTTCCACTAAAAAGATGTAAACCGTTTAATTATTTAGAAAATTAAAATTAAATGTTTTATTGAGAACTGTATGAGGGAATTACAAAACAAAAGAAAATCAGTTAACATTTTACCATTTTACATTTAACAGGTGTAGAAAATAACAGAAGAAAACATAACTGGTCCATTGAGAACAAAAGAAGTTCAAAGTAAACTATTTAATGTACTGAATAACTCTAAAACAAGAATCAACAGGTTGAATTTGAACAATCAAAAGCACTGAAATTTCGTGGATAAAAAAGTTGTACAAAATTGAATCCAAAAATACATATTCCTTGACTTACTAATAAAGCTAATCGATTTAATATTTAACCTTTATAAAAAAAAATTGACGTAGATTAGACATTAGAATTACAATATATCAATAAATTAATAAAAATATAAATGTTTTGTCTATATTCTTGTCCTTGAATAATAATTTTGAATGCTTATTAACCATTTGAATCGGAAGGTAACTAACGGATCGTACTCAAAATCATAAACTTGATATATTGTTTCAAAATTTTATTGGGAAAAAGTAATTACAAATTTACCTATTATAAAACGATAATATCACCAAGAGTTAATGTTACTATTCTACCTTAGCCTACTACTATGTATTTACGTTAATCAAATGATTGACCCAAACCGAATTGATTGGCAAATACTGGTTAAATTAAAGGTTTAAAGAAAGAGTCTTTGTTGTCTTCTGAAGGCTTTTCCACAGCCATGGAATTTGCACTTGAAATGTTTATTCGATCAAACAGCAGATGTAGATTGTGATGGCCCTAAAAATCTCTAAATTTTAAAATTCAATTTCATTATATTTACTTCTTAGGATTCCGAACAATGTTTTTGTTCATAGTAGTCAGAAATCAGAAACAAAAACAAAAACACAATTAAATGCATCAGAAACCTTTTCAATTGCACATGTTTGGACATTTTCTAATTAACCTTTTCAATTACATAATTAAAAAGTAATTTAATAAAATACGAATGATAAAATGTTTGAAATCACTTTTAAAATTAAAATTCAAATTTGTAAATTTACACTAACCTTTTACGTGATATTACATTGTACTTTGCAAAAATACCTAAAAAGACTCTTAAATTGAGACAATATCAAATAATGTTAGTTTCCATTCAAATAAAAAACGCCACAACGTGATTAATCTCAAATCGGAAAATGATAATTTTTTAATTAAACAATTAAAATACCACTTAATTAGTTTTAACCAAATAATACCTTTTTTTAACAGCAACCAAATCTATTGGAAATAAATTGAGTTTTAGTACAATCGATTTCAATTTTTAAATTATTTTCCTTAAGAGTTTAAGTTGTAAAACACTATTATTCAAATATAAAATAAAACCAATTGCCAAAAAAATTAAAAAATACATTAAAGATTGCGACCTTTTTAAGCAACTATGGAACATGAAATTGAATTTTACAAATTCAAAGATGTTTTGATTGTAAATAAATTGAATCAATAAATCGAAACAAAAATGTTTCAACTCAAATAATAAAGTTTAAACTTTTGTTATAACCTCTATCTTTCAATAAAAATGACACAGGTAATAAAACAAAATCTGAATTGTATCCATCTTGTAACTTTAGCAAAATAGAATAATTTAAACGCCATTTATCAAGCACTTGAAAACATTTTTTCCAAAAAATTACAAATAACTGAACAGAATTAGTTACCCAATAGCCACCTTTTAGTACATTCTTAGACACAACCCCAGAAAACATAGATCATGTAAACCACAGTTGGAACGTTGCTCATTTTACTCTTTTGAAATGTGAGAAAACAAATGTATAGTTAACCTTTTGAATATCCTCAAATTGAATAACTGAACAAAACCTAATATAATCCAAGGACTCACAATTCGTCAATTTTTTAATAGTTGTTAGAGAAATAAAATAAGACTAACCTTTTAGAATTCACAAATTGAATCATCTACATAACCTCTTCAACTCCATAAACAAAGCAAACGGAAAGCACAATATAAAAATTCCGATATAAATCAAAGTATTAAGTGTACTGTGAATTAAGATAATCTGTCTGAAAATTAAGAATTGCGACCTTTTAAACACAAATTAGCGACAACTGTACATCACTTATGTTTACTATTTGGAGTTTGACGAAGTGAGATAAAGCAAGCAAGGTAAAGCAAATTGTTTAAAAATCGAGGACTTTGGATCTCAGAATAAGATTGAGAATAAAAATGATTAAATAATATGAGTTCTCATTAAAATAATTTGTAACAAGGTGGTTAATCTCAAAGTAGAAAAAGCTAATGGAGTTCAAGTTAAGTTTGTAAGTAAATAAAAATTTTTTATATAGAGAAAATGCACTATTAAAAAAATAACCTTTAAATGGGCTGATGGCGAGGCTGATCAGTAGCTTTAAACAATATTGAAATATATTAATTAAAAATAAATTAACACAAAAAAATCTTCATAAATAACGAATTTGAATGCAAGAATATTCCGTATTGCCTCAATGCCAGGTAAAATCACTTTCAGGTGCAACCAATGTCTCCAATGTAAACCATTAAAGTAATAAGCTTGTAGAGTCCATTTATTGTTAAATAGTCATCATCAAGTATGTAACATAGACTTATCATTCCTCTCAAAACGTAAATAGTGTAATCTAGAAACAAAATATTTAAAAATATATAACTACTTGTAAATTAATATTCAAACAAGTTACCTCTTAATATTTTCAAAAAAAAATGATTTACTTAATGTTCTTTGACATCAAAAACTCTAGGATCGAGGCAAGGACCGATAAACCCTTGATTACGTGAATTAATCAATTAAATTAATTATTTTAAAAATAAATTTCAAGATAAACGTTTAAATATGAAATAACCATATACTCATCTTAACATCCTTACAATTTTTCATCTGGCAAACTCATTTAATTAAAAAATCTTTAATGAATAACTTTTTTGAACAAGTTTTCACAAATGTGATAATTCAATTAAAAAATTCATATTTAATAAGAACAAAAAAAAAGATAAATATTGGAAACCATTTAAAATAACGAGAACAAGTTCAAAAAATCATAAATTAATTGTTATTTTCTCATAATCAAATTAATCAAGACAAGACGGGTATACCAGAAGTTAAGACTTCTCGCTAATGAAAAAAGATACCATTTAGAAAACGTAAACTAATCATCAAAACCACTAAAATCTTATCGAATAAGAGTCAGAATAGTAATTATCTTAAAATTGTATAAAACTAATAAAACTACAATTAAACCTGTAAAGATATCAGAAGTTTACAAAACAAATTTATAAATAATTAAATAAATAAAACACCGTTAAAAACAACCAAATGGATTTAGATAAACAAACTTAGATAATTCGAATTAAATACAAATGTGATTATTAAACTGCTATCTTTCAGTAGCGAAATAAAAGTATTCTTTCAGTAAACCGTTTAATATGAATCATTCCAGGATTATGTTGAAAATTGTTTCAAACTTATAATCCTCTGAATGTTGAATGTTTATTAACCATTTGAATCTTAAAGTAATTAACGCATCGTACTCAAAATAATAAACTTGATATATTGTTTCAAAATTTTATTGTGAAAAAGTAATTACAAATTTACCTATTATAAAACGATAATATGGCCAAAGAGTTAATGTTGCCATTCTACCTTAGCCTACTACTATTTACGTTAATCAAATTTTTTTAAGTACGTATGTTTGTTTGTTCATGCTAAATAGATAAAACTTGTTCGTATTTAAAAAGGTTACAAAACTAACTTTATTTATAAATCCAGGTTCATTTTGTTTTAATTAACTTAGTTATGTTTCATTTTTTGCACCTAATGAAATAATGTTAATAATTTTTACTTTGTCTCTGCATTTTAGTTCAAAAAGTTAACATAAATAATATTCATTTTTTCTGAAAATCTACAATTTGAGTTTAAAATTCTTTTGGTCTTGTCTATGAACTGTTTTTATTGGTCGGATTAACGTTTTCGATGTTCTGAAAATTGAAAAAGGTATTTCAAGCTAAATAGAACTTTAATTGTGAATACTTACATATCGCTTTAAATAAGTTTTTTTTGTTCAAATTTATCTTGATGAAACTTTACGGGTGTTAAGCAGAGATCGCAATAAAAAAATCACAGTACATATATAATAACTAGTAAATCACATATATAAGTGAGTATTATCTAAGTGTCTGGATGAACTTGTAACGTTCAAAACAGATTTGTTTGGGTGAGTCCACATGTTCAAATTTATCTCATCGTACATAACTTAACTTGTAACTTTTTTACTATTTTAAAATGTATTAATTTATTTTTCATTTTGTACGTGTGCATTTGAGTTGGAACAACTTTCAACAAACTTTACAAAGAGTTATGAATTGGTGAACACAAATATACTCTGGTCTCTGAATTTAAACGGCTTATATTTATTAACCCAAATAAAATAGTTATTTTCCAAATAATAATTATTATTTTCCCAAATAGTAACTTTCCCAAAATAAATAATTTTTATGCCAAGTAAAAAAATATAACCAAAATTTTTAGTAACTTTCCCAAATAATAATATTACAAGGGTATCTAATTGACCAAATAAGGAAACTAATTGACCAAATAGGGAAACTAATTGACCAATGGGGGTAACTAATTGACCAATGGGGGTATCTAATTGACCAATGGGGGTAACTACTTGTCCAATTGACTAATTGACAAATTGCTTGATTACCTGTGGAATCCAACTACCAGCCAATTGAAGATCTTGCTTCCCACTAATTGAGGATTTAGCTACCTACAGACTGTAAGATTTAAAAATCAGCATCAATTACATCAAAATAAATCTATTTGGGAAAGTTACTAAAATTTTTGGTAACAAAAACTATTTATTTTTGGGGAAAGTAACTCTTTGGGAAAAATAATTATTTTCTTTTGGGAAAGTAACTATTTTATTTGGCATTTTAAATATAATCCAATTTAAAGTCAACAATCTTAATTTCTTTATTTGTATTTAATTTTAAAATAATTAAAACAGCCAACATTTAAGGCAATAACTTTTTATATTTTGTCTCGAGTTTAAGGAGTTCCAGGAGTGTAGCAGTTTTAAAAGGTTTCCATTTCATTTAAATTGTTTGAAGATATTTCATTTTTAGTTGCTATAGTGGTAATATAAAAAGGTTTTCAAATTATTTTATTTTTATTTTTTAGAAAAAATTATTTGAGTATATGAATATTCGAGTATCTTCTAGGTATGCCATTTGTTTTGTAGAATTGTATACGCAATCCGATATACATAAAATGTTAAAATGTTAAAATATTAAAATATTGAATTTATTTAAACAAATCAATGCCATGAAGCCAACTTTTAAGACGATCACTTTTTCATTTCATTTCTCGATTGTGTTGTTTTTTAAGCAGATTGTCTTTCTTATGTTTGTTTGATATTTGAAGACATTTTCAAAAAAAGTTTCTATGAAAGGGGATACTTTGGATATGAAGTGTTAGTATTAATTTATTGTGCTGATATTTATGTTATTACCTAAATCTTACATGTTTATACAGGTATAAACTAATCTTAGTTATATCAAGTGATGGTTTTTTAAGGAATTCTCAGTATTAATTCCGACTTGGTTGATATAGCTTAACTATTTTATTAAAGATTTTTTCAATTTATTGTTGCAAAAGTTTATTGTTGTTAACTTTTTTCAATTTCAAAAATTTAAATATCTATTCTAATGTCAAATTCAATTCTCATTATCACTAGTCACTTTTTATCCAAAAATAGTGAATTTATAGTCTCTACAAATCGCTTGTTAAAATGGTCTATTAAAATTGAATTTAAATTTTTTAGTCAATCTTTATTGACAATCTCACAGTCCAATTTTACAACAAAACACAACCTCTTGCAAATGGTCAGCCCAAATATATGCCATATTTCATAATCAATAGTCAATTTTCACCATTAATGAATCAAATTAACAACTTCGTCCACAACTTCTTGTAGTAATGGTCAATTTAAATCAAATATAATTTTTCAATATCCAATTTTTCAGAAAAATTCTGTCCTGTTCCAAATTAAAGCTTATGCTAATGCTCAATAAGTCAATCAAGTGTGCATTGAATATCAATTATGAAATAATAAAATCTGGTAATATATTATTTGGATTTAAAATAGACTCTAAAATTGAATGTTGGAATTCGTTTTCTGTATATGATTTATATTTTGGATGATTTTGATGTTCATTTATCTGAAACGGTTTCTTTAATTTTTTATCAATTGTATTTCATTTTAACTCTAGTGATTAAAGCAGTTATTGTCAAGATTAAACGTTATTTCCAATGGGTCTGTTTTCGAAGATTTCATCTAGATTTTGTTAAAATGGTTGATAAAATTTTTTTTTTAGTATTTTTTAATTTATATATTCTTTTGTATTAATATATCGTATTTATAACTTATGTATAACTGTAGTTGTCAGACTGTTAATTGGAAATTTGTAATAATTTGACTAGTTTAAATTCAAAATTTCCTACATCTTTTTTGATAAATGGTAACGAATTTAGTTATATTTTTTCAAAGTTCAAGCACAATTTATCATTATTTATGTCTGTGCATATGTTTTATTTCGTAATTTTCTCTGCAAAGTATTTAAAGGTAAATTTATGTAAAATCATAGGCATTCTATGTATGATATTTTTTGATTTTATGAGAATATACAATCATACAATCTATTAATAGTATTTATAGAATCCAAATAGTATTTACTCTCCACACTTCACTTTCTCAACAATTATTCTCACTTGCTTTTGTTGTTTTCAATCAATTTTTTTCAATAATATCGAATATACAAAACTTGTTCGTAGTTCAATTGTGTTAAGAAAGTCAATATTCAAATTGAAAAATGGTACGGTAGTTTTTCTTGAAATGTAAACAATTTATATGAATGATTCTAAAGTTTTTGAACCTCCTCATTCACTTTGTACAATATATTTAGTATAGAACCATTTAATAAAATAAATCTAATAAATCACAAATTACAAATTGGATTTCTGAATTATGTTTACAATTTGATATAATCCCTTGAGCACAAAGATGTTGTATGTAAAATAGCCATAATTTTCTTAAATGGTTTAGTTTCTTTAAAGTTAAACATGTTTTTTAATAATTTTATTCACTTAATTGAAAGATAGCACTAGTGTAATCTTATTTTGTTTTCTTGTTTTCTTTATAAAGTTTTTTAATGTGTTATTTTTTTCCGTTCAATTTCCCAATTTTCAAAATTTAATTTTCAAAGGAGAGTTTTCTGTTTGGTCGTAATCATATCGTGTTACTATAAATGGTCAATTGTAAATATAGAAGCAAAGATGTTGAATTTTCCCTCCCCTCCTCCCCTCCCCCCCCCTCCCTCCCCCTCATATTTCCCCTCCCTCCTCCCCCCTTATATTAAAATTATTGTGTTCGTTCGTTCTTTCTTTCGTTCGTTTGTTCGTACGAGATAAGAGAAAAGTACATAAAAACGACGTTTAAATGAGTATAACTTCGAGACGGTTAGGTGTATGGACTTGGGATTTGGCATGATGATAAAACTATATTAGTTACACGTTGAGTTCGAATCTTGGACCTATAGGTGCAGTGGAAGTGGTCCAAAAAGCGGTCCAAACACGTATTTTATATAGTTAATAGTCATCAGCAGCTAACTCTGTCAGTACAAGCTTATCACATGCATCGACAATGAGTCATTTTAATGCGAGCACATAGACCGACATATGCGTGCCTGCTGCAGTCAACTCGTGTTTGTTGTGAATGTTGTGGTCAGTTGAGTAGATTAGTAAAGTCTGTGGTGAAAGTGGTATTGTTAATACATTATGTCTACCTAAATGAGAGAAACTGTAAACAAGTTGAAAAACATTAAATACATTCATAAATTAAAAACATAGTGCAATTAAATATCTGAATTTTTGCTTTTATTTGATATTTGGGTATATAATCTTTAACAACATTTGATTTTAATTAAATTTTAATTAGATTTTGTGTTTACAGTGCATCACAACATGATCTGAAAAGATCTAACAAACTAGTCCATGATAGTTACATTTTGAGATTGTTTTATTCTTATTATCTGTTCTTTATCTGGTGTCAGTTATGAAGTTGAATGTGCATAATTTGTGTTTTTTCACCGAAAGCCCATTAATAGTTAGATAAACTTGAGAGTTTGGTACAACCCATAAAAACGGCTCAGAGAAGTACACAAATCAGTTTCTTTTGAACACTAACACAAGCAATTAGATTCCAACAATATCAATTTGACACAGTACGCAGTTCCAATGGCACAGTGAGGTCTGCGGGAAACAGCGAACGGAATAAAAGGAAGTGGGCTGATGATCAGGGACATGTAATAGACTGTTGGGTTGAACGTGACAAACGAGAACACTGTTCTCAGAGCAGTCACAAAGCAAAGAATAGAAACCAAATATTGATCAAGTGTCAACCGGGAGTCAACGTGGACGGAGAAAGACAAGTGTGCAACAGCTCATCTGCCTTACGTACATTCGGCCTATGGTCTAAGTTGGACCAGCCATCGGGCAAAAGTAGTACACTTTTCCGTGATTGCCAACGTTCAGGCGATCACTGCACTGCAGATCTTTGAACTTTTAAAGCAAGAATCACACTGTTGGGATATCCTGGGAATTTTCCCAAAACTTAAACATGAGGAGTTTTTTCATTATTTTTTTTTAAATTTCTATTAACTTTCAAGCATTCAAAAGTTCAACAATTGTTCAAAGTAAACCCAAGCAACATCAAAACATCAGCATTTCGAAAAAAACGTTAGATATATTTTCATAGTTAAATTGAAGTCTGGCTTAAAAAAACATTTTATTGTCGAGACTTTTTGAATGTAAAGGTTGTTTCGTGTATTTAGCTTAATTATTTTTAAATTTACTCGAAATCAATTACGTTGTTTAGAAATTGGTTTTGTCAAGATTTTTTGTCGACATGAAAGAACATTAATCTGAGACATTTAACAACTTACATGGAAGAGTCAACTTTTAATTGGGATATTCCATGTTTCACTGATTTGTTTTTTATTTTAAAATAGTTTAGTTAAAAAATTATTTTTAGATATTTTTGATTAAATGCAAACTTGTAAAAATAAAAATATTATAATTAAAATCAGTTTTAAAGTGTATGTCTTCCGATTTATAGAAAAGGTTAAAATATTTAATTCTATTGAATTTATTAAAACAAATCAATGCAATGAAGCAAACTTTTAAAGCAACAACTTCTACTTCTGTCACGATTAAGTTGTTTAAAAAACTTTCGCTTTCTTATGTTTGTCTAAAATTTCTTTTCTAAATCTAACTACATTAAAGTAATTTTGAAAATCGTGGTTGTCATCGTCGTGTCGGGCACAAGCATGGTGGAAGGTACGACGGACATGCGCAGTAGAGAGATGATAGAATCCATGGTTATGACCCTTGAATCATGGATTTGGAAAAAAGTTTCCGGAAATATTTTTCAAAACTTCCGGGAACTTTCCCAGGTAGTTTTGAAAAACCAAAGTTTCCGGGAAGTTTCTCAACTTTTCCGGAAACTTTCCCAACTCCAAGTTTTGTGAAACTCCACCAGTATATTGTTTCGTTTGGCAGGTCGCTACTGCGCATGTGCTTTTTTTTAGTAGACGAAGAGGTTTACAAATTCAGGCGAGGTTGTGTGTTCACTGGTACACTGTTTGATTGATTGATGGTAGATTATGAATGTACAGTAGAAGTAGACATTCGATTGGATATTTTCTTTTACAAACTACCTGAAATACTTTTAAAGACAAAAAATTTATTTTTATATAATTTTTAACACTAAATCCAATTGAATACTCAGAATCTGATTTTCTTATTTAAGTTGAGTTAAGAAAACAAATGTACAAGCAAATTAACAATCAAATGTATAAATAACACTATTTTTGGCCATTTGAGGTCATATCGTTTTTAAAAATAGCACTGTCCGACACGGATTTTGCAACCACACCAAACTAGTTTGTTTTTAACTAACTAGAACCTTCTGAATCGATCTGTAAAGTCAAAAGTGCAAAAATGTTGGCGGAACATTGAGATATCTTATCATTTATGGTCAATAATTGCCGTTTTTGGCACTTTTTGAGGTGCTCAATACTGTACTTTCTATAGTTTTACAGTGGAAACCAATATATCATTTTAAACATTGATTCTTAAGCTCTCAGAAACAGAAGAGAGAAACGAAAAAAAGTTAATACAATTACGAGATATAGATAAAAAATGATCACAAAGTTTGCCAATAGACGCTGGGTGTAAATAGCGCGCGCTCTTCACAGAGCTGCAATTTGCAGCCTGCAAACATGTAAACATTGCATATCATCCGTGTGGCAGTCCTTGAATACTTCAAGTCTGCTTGCCAAACATATTTATATCCAAGTTGATGACCAAAACCAAGAATCCACACCGAGGGTTCCACATTTCTCTTGCATAACCTGCCAAGCAACATTGACCAAGTGGCATAAGAGGCAATCTTCCGTTTTGTGTGCCAGTGCGGTGTATCAGATTTGTGGATCACCCACTATCGATAGCTCTGGAAATTTTCCCTAATTGGGTTGATGGATCTGGTGGCGGCGTCGGGCTCCTCAATTAGCCAATTGAGGTAAATGCACCAACAACCTAATTGACAATAAGTTATAACAATATATTGTGAAGATATTGATATTGACAAGATATTGTCATCCTAAAGCTGAGGCTTGTAGAGATACTTCAGCAACCAATTTTAAGAATTGTCCGACTTATCATTTGTGACGATAGAATCCATCGGTCCATTTTGGAATTCATTCAGACTCGCCAATATGCAGGTAAGACATTTTGGGTTAGATGCATGTTGAATGATATTGCCTACGAAGTTTTTGTCACACATTTTCTTAGAAAGATAACACTATCTTCACCAGATTATGAATCCCACCAAGGCATGGTACAAAGGGAGAGAATGACTACGGTTCCGAGGGAAACGGTGATTTTGAAGCATTGCCTGAAGTCTGTTGCCAAATTAACAGGAGAGAAACTGGTGGCGATTGGTGAAGATGAGTTATACATAGTTTTCGCTGATTATACATGCCGATTTCGGAAAATTTGAGTGTGTATAATAGGTATTCATCTGATAATTATTTGATTAACAGATTGCTCATTAGTCATAAGAAAACGATTTCACTATGGAAATTTAGTGACAAATCGATGCTTTTCAAAACATAAACATTGGTCTGTCAGCGGCCGGCAGCTAAAGTGTGCTTCACTGCAGTGGGCCATTTCCACAGTTGTGGCTCTGAAATACGAGTGTTTTGGCGCTTTTGACTAGGTGTCGTTTATCGAATTTATCTCGATAATGACTTTGAATTTTTGGGTTCTCTCTTCGGATTCCAAATCTAGAGTCTTTAAGCTTTCTAATGAGCACCTGTTATATGCAATTTGATTACTACAAGTTTGAATAAATTGAGCCCAAAATACCCCAAAAATGCCATTATTCCTGACTTTGAGATAAGATATCTCAATGTTCCGCCAACATTTTTGCACTTTTGGCTTTACCAATCGATTCAGAAGGTTCCAATTAATAAAACACACTTTAGTTTATGCTGGTTGCAAAAATTGATTGCCCATTTGTCGGACAGTGTATATAGAAGTAAAAATTTCAGATTGTCATTTCTCAAGACCATACATTTACCTTTAATTTAATATATCGCTTAAAAAAACGGTATACTGGTTTAGGAGTAGAAAGGGTTCAAACGCAAAATGAAATTTTGCGTTTGAAATACAATGGGCCCATTGTCATATGTCGACCACAAATTAACCACCACTTAATTCAAAAATGTTTTCCTCATTTTTTCTGAAATATTTTTCTAAATATGATAAAATCTTAGATTTCTTTTGAGAGAGCGCTCACAAGACGTAACCAAATTGTGATTGCATTCTCTCGAAAACCCAATTAAAAAAATGAGAAATATAAATTACAAAGTTCTTGAATAACGCAAGTTTACTTATTTAGAAATACTAAATGTTCAGCTGCATGGTATAACAAAATGCTGCATTTGGCAGAATGTACACCATAAATTCGAAACCTAAGAGTTTTACTTGCGAATATTTACGAAAATTAAGAAATTGTCTAAAATGAACAATAGTCTAAATGACGAGAAGTGAATTCAGTTAGCACTGTAAGCTATTTAAAAATATTATCTCGTATATGGTGTATTCATGTACATCATTGCATATTTTCAATACGAAATTGACAATGCATAGTGCATTTCACACAGACACTGTATTATTCGAGCTCTGTGTGAGATTTACTGATTTAAAACCAAAATTTTCGAATTATTTACTATAAAAATAAACTACAAATTGAACAAATCAGAGTCAGAGGATTGAATTTTTAAAAGATTTTGAAGATATGGACAAACTTAACATAAATGGAAATTGCAGTATGCATATGATTTTGTCTAATCCTTTGAAGAGAAATATCCACAGTCTTCAATTGTGCCAGAATATAGAAAAATGTTTTGCTTTTGAAAAAAAATGTTTCTACAGTATCAAACCCGCCGCTGCAAGCGGCGGGTTTTAACAAGTTGACCACAAACGCGAGCGGTGAGCGGAGTGAAACGCCGCGAACGCGAAGCGTTTGGGTTAACTTGTTAATTTGTCTTAAAGAGGAATACTTTGTATATAAAGTATGTGTATTATTTCACTAGTTTAGAGAATAACATCGCTTGACACAATTCAATTCACTTTTATCCATTCATCTAGGAAGTTTTTAATCTCAATAATTTAAAGTGTATTTTTAAATATTAAAATCGTTACAAAATCTATGCAAAAAGGTTTTCAAATTTAATTTTAATTTCTCGAGTTCTACATTTTTTTGTTCGTTTACGATAGTTAGCACTTTATTTATAAAAGCTAAACTCTAAATTGTCTTTCGTGTTTTACCATGGCGTAAAATGATTTCGTATAACACATGATATACACGCCAAAATAAGTTTTTGGTACAAGATATGTTGAGATTCATTCTTATAGTATTTTTAACGCTCTTTCCACTGGTAAACGCAGAATTCTCAGATTGATTCAAGTTTTCGAGATATTTAATATTTTCAAGATTTTCTTAAACATTTTTGACAATAACACTATTTTATGCTGAAAAAGCATCAATTTAATGCTCAAATTCGAAATCTATGAGTTTTTCTGAAAATTTTAAGCTAAATTTGGTCAAAAAACGGTCAAAATTTAGTATTTTTACTCGATTTTTAAAGATGACACTTTACAGATAAATTTGAACATTTGAATTTGAACATTCGGGCAATAAAAAGATTAACCAGAGCAAAGTATACGCTTCACATTTATCAGTTTACCTGAAAAGCGCCATCTTTAAAAATCGAGTAAAAATACTAAATTTGGACCGTTTTTGACCGAGTTAAGCTTAAAATTTTCAGAAAAACGCGTAGATTCTGATTCTAAACATTAAATTAAAGTTTGGGGGTACGAAAAATTGAGTTATGTTGAAAAATGTGAAATTTTTTCGAAAATATTAAATATCTCGAAAACTTGAATCAATCTGAAAATTCTGAGTATACCGGTGGAAAGAGCGTTAAAAATACTATAAGAATGGATCCTAACATTTTTTGTACCAGAAACTTATTTTTGGCGTGTATATAATGTATGTGTAATACAACTAGCTCTTTTAAAAGGGTAAAAACAAATTTTCTATAATTTAAAATGTTTCTTATAAAATAATACAAGTATTATAACTCCGTCATTATTAAAAAAGTTCACAAACATTGAATCATGTGAATTTATTTGTCACTCAAATCTAGTTTATAACGAATTACTATCGCGATTTCTAAAAAGGTAACCTAAACCAAACTTAACTAAAACTGTTCTTCTAATTTGGACCACATCTTTAGAAATAATTTGTGTCTGTTAAATCGGTATCACGAGTTGAAGTTAATTGTGCAGAACTCGAGTCTGTCTAGTGTGTCGTTTTTGTTGTACATTCTAAATTGCAATTCTAAAAGATTTATTTCTTTAAAGTAAATTTTCTTGTTTCTTTTTTTCAAATTCACCATTTCTCTCGGCAGTTCTTAGAAAGGTCACAAAGTTTTAATCATGCAAATTTGATTGAATTTAATTTAAACAATTTGTTTATACTAGTAAATTTTATTTTTGTTTACAGAAGAGTCTTAGAATAGTCTTGAAGTAATGTATGTTTGAAATTACACGAGTTTGTAGAACAGCATTTGAAAGGTTTCTTAAATATATAAATTAATTTAAAAATTAAATAATCAGTATTAATTGAATACTAATTTCTAACCCTTTATTACCTTGTAGGCTTGTAAATACACGGATATTGATGTAATTTAAAAATGTCCCTCACACTTATCTTTTGTTTTTTCCATGTAGTTGGTTAAGTTTTTGATAAAAATCTAAAGTATATTTTGATGTATTTAAAAATGTATTTTGAATATTACAGTCATTGCAACAAACAGTCCAAAAGGTTTCTTTATTTAATGAATCTTATAAAATTAAGATTGCTATTTGGGAATTCTTAGGAATTACTAAGCTTAGTAACTTACAATTAATTTTCAATATGAAACTCTTTTTTCAAATCCACTCAAGCAAGCCATCCAACTGATTAAATGTTTAAGTAATGTTTTTGTTATTTAAATGTTCATAATTTTTAATGTTTTTAAGCTCAAAATCTATTTAGACAA
Organism: Rhizoglyphus robini; assembly: GCA_023373905.1. Classification (NCBI taxonomy): domain Eukaryota; kingdom Metazoa; phylum Arthropoda; class Arachnida; order Sarcoptiformes; family Acaridae; genus Rhizoglyphus; species Rhizoglyphus robini. The sequence goes on from JAKIJQ010000195.1 coordinate 146,658, forward strand.
ACTATCTGGACTAATTGCAAAAGCACAGTGATTTGACTGGTTGGTATATTGTATAATGAATATTTTCGAGTAAGAAATCAGTATTTTAGACATCTCTCGGATTAATAAACAAACACAACTCAATAGCAAGATACAATTTGACTACATTTGAAATTTTATAGCTATATTTTTTTTATTCCTCATGAACTCGGAAGATTGATAAGGTGCAATCAATTTGAACAGGATATTTAAATGGTTTGCTCTTATAATCATTTGTTTGAGGTTGAAGCTGATAGCTAACAAAAAACGAATCTCGACAATTCTTCTACTTATGATTCTGTGTTCTAAAAGGTCTAATTACTTTAATGTTTAAAATTACAGATTTTAAAATATGGAACCTGCATTGTGTGACAAAGTAACAAAGGTTTCAAAAAACCAATTAAATTATTATATGATTACTATATTGTTAGGACCTTCAACAAATGGTTTAATTGGTAAATAGAAATTGAAATGTATTTGATGAAGTTATTTAAAAGGTTTCTTAAATAAATAATTTAATTGAATAATCAGTATAAATTAAATACTAATTTCTAATGCATTATTTAGCAAATCAAATTTTTTGTTTTTTAATCTTTTACACTGTTTGTTTTTTAAAATTGTGTTTCAAACTAACTTATTTGTGGATTTAAATGAAAAAGATTTTCTGTTTTGAACTTTTCAATCCATTTTTACAATATTTGATTTCATTTAAAGACATAATTTAGAAGTGATTGGCTAGATTTTAAAACAGGTAATGATGAAATTTGTTTTGACATTAGTTCTCGTTGTCAAACAATAATTTTAATTTTATGTTTTGTAAACTTGTTTATGATTGTTATTAGACTCTTTGTAGTAGTGCTTTACTTTGTGTCATGGATTTCCAGGACAGTACTGGTTGTTCAGACTTATCAACACTAATCGACTCATAAATGAGTCAGTTCATTTATACACTCCATTGAATATTTTTTTTGTCTAAATCATTATCAGTACTAGCAAACTTATTAGACAAACAGATTTTATAATCGTCGTCTCCTGATCCGTTAACAAATGGTAATTGCTTTAAATTAAAGTCAAAAAATGCTTTAAAAATATTTTTCATTTCATTGTAGTTGCTCATAATATGTTCTAACAATTGTTTTTGGTTTAGAGTTTCCTAGTTTTCTATTAAAAACTGTGACCCAAAAGTACATTAGTTCAACCATCAAAATAAAAAAAAATGTCAATGACAAGGGCGATTGAACAGTTTAGTATATTAAACGAGCATTTATTTTTAAAATGTTAAAGCAAAAAAGTCTTTCGGGTTTCTAAATAACCTAAACCTATAGTTTCGATTTAGTAATTATTACGACACTTATAAATGATTACCCCATTCTTTAACAGATTAAATCTTAAATCATTATTTGTTATTTTATTGCATTTGGCACAATATGGTTTGTAGTTGTTTTTGGCTTGTTGTTGGAATATTGTGTAATGAAAACTTTCGAGTAAGAAAGCAATAATTTCGAGATATGTTTGTCTGTTGACATTCGATTTCGCTTGTTACACTTGTCACAATGAAATTTATACAAGGTCTTAACATTGTTTATTTTAATATTAAAACAATTTTGATTTTCAGTTTTAATTATTAGTACTTTATTCCGTGTTCCAATATCAACTTCAAAGGAATCTTTTATTAACAAATTCAACTTACTGATCTTCTATTTCTTTTGCTTTATCTGCAATTCTAGATAACCCAATAATATATGATTGAGAATTTCCATGTTAACGGTTACAAAATTTATCAAACCAGTTTAATTTGCTCTTAATCAATACCGAGATTTATGTTTCTATATTTTCCAAATCGAAGAAATATGTGAAGATTATTGACTTGTAGATTGAATTTAAAAAAGTTGAATTATGTATTGATTCTTTACTTTACGTGGTTATTTGAATTTAAATTTCTTAATTTCCACGCTTACTTATACTATATCGAGATACTAATAGAGAGTAGTTGTAATTTGAGTGTAAAAATTGAATTGTATGTTTTCCATTTGAATATTCAAGTTGAAATTTGTAAGATGTTTGGGATAAAGTAAAGTTACAAAATTAATTTTGACGTCATTTTTGTTCAAAAAGGTAGACCTTTTAAAATCAACAAATTCAATTAACTAAATAAATTTTAATAAATAAATTGAAAACTAAATTGTATTTCTGTACAACAATCTTTATTTGGGGAATCGTTCTATATATTCTTACAATATTCAGCAAATTTTTTATAAAGCTTTTCAATCAATTTTATTTCTAAATTTTTTCCTCGCTCTCTTTTCTTTTATCAAAGGTTTTAACATTATATTTGAAGTAGTTTTTCGTCCTTTAAAATTAATAAACATTTAACAGAACTGCATTTGTGACTTGCAGTTTTATTTATTATTTATTGTCCTATCTAAATTTTGCATCAATGTTTTTTTTTGTTATGAATCAATGTTAGAGGCGTCTTTATTAAAATTCCATTGTTCTATTGAATTCTAGGTAAATCTAGAAAAAATTTTTGATTAAATGTTTTATCACGTATTTATTAGTTATAGTTGATTTTGTTGTGAAATGACTCGATTGGTGATGAATTTGTTTGCGATGGATGAAAATAGGTTATTCTGAATAAAATAAATTAGCTATTTTTATAAATCAATATATTTTTTTTTAAAAACAATCACTTTAATCTTGAACATGTCTTTTTGTATGTAAATAATGTCAATATTTTTTTATTGAAATATAAAATTTCATGATTAACGAGTCCTTTCTTTTGCAAAAGGGTTCATTTTTCTTTAGATTATGTGTGGTCTAATATGTTCAGAGTTGCTTTAAGAACAACTGAACAGAAACACATTTGTGGATTGTTTATTGATTATAAGTTCGGATTATATCTTCTTGGAAATGGTAGAACTCGTTTGTTACGCCGTTTGTGAATGGTTGGATTAACTTGAGCGATGGATTTGTAGGTTGAGACTTTTGAGTGAGCAAGGCCGTGGCAAATTTTGTTTTTTGTGTGTGATACGATTGAAAGAGTTTAGCGCTTGACAGATGTCCAAACAAATTGTTGGTTGGTTGAATTGACATTGACATTGAAAGATTCGCCTCAAAACTCACTTAACAGCTCGGTTATAACAATTAAGTAGAGAGTATAGGTTTAAAGTGGTATTAACTGAGGATGTATTAATAATTAATCAAATGTTAATAAATAGTCAATTAAAGAAATTTATTTTTGAATTTCTTCATCTTATTACGATAACATAACTTATGTGCATTCGAAATATTCAGTAAAGCTATGTCATTTTCATTGCAACTATTTGGTGTCAAGAAGTAGTCATTTTAGTTTCATCAAAATTGGTGAATTCTTTTTTTTATATTTTGTAATTCTAAATTCAACTTTCTATTGGTGTTCGATTAATTAATTAATTAAATTAAATGGGCCGAATTTTTAAAAAGTTTTTTAATATAAATTTTTTTAAATCAGATTTTTAATTTGATAACGTTTGTTGTGATCTGAACTTGCAATGTAAGACTTACAAACAATGGGCAACTTTTATATTAAAATCCAATCAATTTTGTTTCTAAGATTGTAGATTGGTTGGAAGAAGTCCGGCAAGCCGTGCAGTATCATGGCTTGGTGACTTTTAAGGTTACTATTTGTAAAAACACAAAGTTCGAGTGATTAAATGCGCGGTAACCTCTCATTCAACTGTTCATGCCGCGATTAATCCTCCTGATTTTACAAGGCATTATCTCGATTATCGTTTATACTTTTATTTATGAGAATTTCAAAATCAGATTGACGAGCAATACACTTCAAGTTGAAAGAACAAAAGCAATAACGTTAAGTACTCACAAAGGTAACAATGTAAACATTTCGTTTTATAGATATTAAGATGAACTCGAATCAACAAAATTTGAACTTTAAATTTAAAATTTTCATATATAACTCCTAATTCAGTTGTTTTTAATTGTTTTGCAATAACAATTATAAAACAAGAGCGATTACAGAGTTTTCGTTTAGAATGTAAATTTTTTAATAATTCAGTTCAATTAAAAAATTCAACATTAATTTCCTTTTTTAAAATCTAGCCAAAATATTGAGATAATACATTAAAGTAACTTTTAATGATCACTTAGACATTTTAATTTACAAACTTAATTTCAATGAATCAATGTACGAGTATGTTTACCATGTTAGTTCCATCTTAATTCCATCCTGGGGATTTATCAACTTTAATTTGATGCTATAATAAATGGTAAGTTTATTGAAATAAAACAGAAAAAACTGTTGTTGAATTTTTAAATATTTTAATTATAATGATTATTGACAAACGTTTTTTTAGAAAAGGTTAAAATATTTAATTATATTGAATTTATTAAAACAAATAAAATGCAATGCAGTCAACATTTAAAGAAAACTCTCTGCTTCATGTCTCGATTAAGTTGCATAAAACTGGCTGTTCTTCTGTTGGAAATATTATTAGTTTCATTACCACAATAGTTATTGCTCCGTTATTTATAAAGGTTAAACTCTAATTTTTTTAAAAACTTAATTTAAATTAAGTTTATTGTGGGAGAGAAGTGCAGGTATTCCAAGAAGATGAAACCGGTCTGCTGTGTACTTTTGAGGATAAGGTTTGTAAGAAACCTTAAATCTGGCCATCTCTTACATTTTGAGGCATAATTAACTTTGTATATATGTTAGCGTCAAAGTCCGATGGCCGGCAAAGTCGGGAAATGCCGCGACAAAGTCCGAAGTCAGATATGAAAATAATTTGAGCGAACTATGCCGCGGCGAACATATATATAACCTTTGCACATTTATTTGCCAATTCTTTTATTAAAAATTTAATTCTTTATAAATGTTTGTGTTTATTACAATTTGACCATTTTAATGGGAAACATTTCTTTTTGTTCCATAAATAGGTTACTTAAATAGGAATTATGAATAATTTTAACAAATTTAAACCTGAAAGTAAAAAGTTTTCAAAAAATGTTTTTGCACTAACACTAAATGTCTATCATTACACTAGATATCTTTTTCAAAAATTTTTTGGATCCATCACAGGGCGCCAATTTGCAATCAAATTGTTGTCTTTCTCGTAGTGTTTCATTTAGAAACAAGGATTGTACATCACGTGGACATGTGTGGTATAGTTCCATCCAATAATTGGCTTATTTAGGGTCCTCTGGTAGATTATGGGGCTTTGTGTTTGGCACAATCCCACGAAACAAGTCATAGCCAGCAACGATACGAAAAGTTGCGAGATTGGAGTTGGTGATGTTGGTCGTGCTAGTGTTGGAGTCTTCTGTGTTGTTTTGAACAACACAGGTAATTCTCAAACTGTGACCAATTGAGTATAGAAAAGTTGTTCCCCCAAACCGTGTGACCACCGAGCCCAAGCATCTCAGCACATAGTGAAAAGTGTCATTTTGAACAACCAAGGTAATTCTCAAACTGTGACCAATTGAGTATAGAAAAGTTGTTCCCCCAAACCGTGTGACCACCGAGCCCAAGCATCTCAGCACATAGAGAAAAGTGTCATTTTGAACAACCAAGGTAATTCTCAAACTGTGACCAATTGAGTATAGAAAAGTTGTTCCCCCAAACCGTGTGACCACCGAGCCCAAGCATCTCAGCACATAGTGAAAAGTGTCATTTTGAACAACCAAGGTAATTCTCAAACTGTGACCAATTGAGTATAGAAAAGTTGTTCCCCCAAACCGTGTGACCACCGAGCCCAAGCATCTCAGCACATAGAGAAAAGTGTCATTTTGAACAACCCAGGTAATTCTCAAACTGTGACCAATTGAGTATAGAAAAGTTGTTCCCCCAAACCGTGTGACCACCGAGCCCAAGCCGTGATGGTCCATTCAATGTATTCAGAATACGTAACGTAATTTTGAATAGAGCATCATGTGCTTTTTATGGAGTGCAGCCCACATTTTTTGATAATAAGACAAATTTGAAATCACCAGTTTAAATATTGATCATGACAAAATGTTAATTTAGAAATTTCAAAAGTGTAAATAATTTAGCATGTTCAAAACAATTGAAAAACACATTCATTCAATAATTGAGTTTTTTTAACCAAAAAGTTTTTGAGAAAATTGTTATTGTTTTCAAACTTATCTTCCATCTGGTGCAGAGAAAATGGACAGCGCAATTAATCCTACTTATCTAAAGATTTAATTTGTGTTGGTTTTCATCAATCATAAATTAGTAAGAGTAATCATTTTAAAAAGTAACATATCGAAATAATAAATTTATTTATTTGATAAAATTTCTAGGCATTATGAACAATTCTGTGAACAATTATGAATTAATGAATTAAAAATACTGACTTTACCATTTTTATAGAAATCTGTACATGCTATACATTTTTGGATATTTTTATAATTTTCAGTTAACGAAAAGTATAAATCAATTAAATCCGTCAATCCGGTTATTGTCTCTAAAACAGGATTTTAATAGTTTTACATTTAATTTTAAATTCTCTAAAACAAGATAAATGACATGATATACAATTATGCTATTTTCGATATTTTGTAAGAAGTTTGCTTTGATTTGATTACAAAAAAAAAAACACAAAAACTTGTGATATAAGAACGATAACCGTGCCAAGATGCCAATTCTATTAATTTTGTAACGTGAAAAGTTGTTCAATATATTTTTATTAACCTTTAATAAATCTTCAACAAACTGATCCAATAATTGGAGGAGCGACCGAAATCACTCACGCTGAGCGAGCGAAGCGAGCGAAGTGTGAGTGATTTCGGGAGTGACGATTCCCTGCCAGAAAAAAAAGGAATTGGTGCAATTCTTGTGGACAGAGCTCCTCCGAAACTACTGTATGGATCGGTCTGAAAATTTAACACAGTGTTCTGGTTGTGGTCTAGATGTGCTGTATAGTTTTGTGGGTATATAGGTCAAAGGTCAAAGGAGTAGTAATTTTTCAAATTTAGTATTGAAATGTGTTGGGACCGAGTGTCAACAGTGTGTGTGTGTGTCTGTGTGGCACAGCCAAGCACACACTCTCCAGAGCGCGCTCGCTGTGCGCATTGGAGATGCGCAGTAGCACATACACCTAAATGTGAATTAGTGAGTTCGATGCGGTCAATTAGAATAGAATGCAGGTTTGTCCGAGTGTTTGTTTACGTCTTCCAACATATTCGGTGCTGGCCAATGGTTAGTCACTATCCGTTAGTGGCCATGGTGTATTAAATGAGTCGTTCAGATGCAAAATCGGTCAACTCCACAAATTGACTTTTCAAGTTAAACGACAAAATGTAAAATAATCGTTTATAGAGTAATGTTTCGAATTATTAAACTCTTCAAAATATTTTAGCAACTAGAAATGTTAATTGTGCTTCATTTTGTCAGAATTAAGTATATAAGGTAGGAACATAATTGTTTTTCATTGTTAGGTCAATTATTAAAAAATTAAATGGAGTTGACCTATTTTGCCTCTGAACTACTCAAATGTATCATATGATACTATACGGCACAGTATATCGAGAATATAAGCAAACTGCAAAGATTTTAAATAATTGAAAGTTTTTCGCGATTAGTAAGATTTTAAATAATCAGAAAACAATCATGAAAGCACTCTTTTGGTTATTTTTTCAAGGTTTTATACTGTTTTACCATCTCGAAGATTGTTGAATGGTGGATTTGTATTTGTTAACCTACATAAATATTTGTGATTTGTTTGAAATTGAATTTACTCCATTTTACTTTTGGATCATGTGATATGATTCATTTGTGTTTAGAAATTGATCTTTAAAAATGTACAGAGTTTATAATACGGCGGTTTAAAATTTAAAAATATGACAAATTAGATTGAAATTAAGAACACGAATATATTCCCTAAACTCCCAATATAAACCAATTCCAATTAAACTCAATTTAGAGTATATTGCCATATAATTTGTTGTTGATTGAATCTTGGATGTTATTTAATAATGATAATTGCATGCATTAATATACTAAATCAGGGATGAGCTACCAATTGGTAATTGACCACATTGGCAATTTCCAAAACTCAAATGCCAAAAAATTGCAATTAAGATATTTTAGAATTATTCAGTGCTAAAATTGATTTTAAATTCGACATGTCAAAGGCACAGTTTCACAATCCCACAATTAGACCAAAAAATGTTTTATGAACAGTAATTTTCTGATCAATTGGCAATTGAAGATTTTGAAATTGTTCTAATTGGTAAAGATTTAGGTATCTATTTTTAAAACTAAATGACCATTTTGTGACCATAGACAGGAAAAAATTGCTTATTTTCGTTTAATATGAACTGATTTGAAACACAACTGGTCAAAGGATTAACAAATGTTTTACATACTCTCGCTCCGACTTTTATGCCAATGGCATTACCTATTTATGATTTATGAAAGCTACAAAGTTTCATAATACCAGCGGCTGGTTCAATACTAGTTATTTGAAAAGTTTAAATCAATAAACTAAATACACATAGACACAATGATTTGTACAATAAGTTGTCAGCTTGAGAACATGGAACAGAAATATCAAAAGATATGACATAATGAGACTTGATATTCCCCTAACTGTTAGAAGGTTAATTTATTTAAGTATAGGGAATTTGACGGAAAATTTCCATAAAGTTTGCTTCTCGCATTTTAGATTCACCTTTCACTACGTATGTTGTTTGGCTGTGACAATTTAGTGACAACAAATTAAAAACAAATCAATCAATCAACTTTATACTCGTATTGTACAAATTAAATAGACGATTTATCAACATTAGTTGTCAACATTGAGGGGGTTTCACAAATAATTTTAATTTCGCATAAAGATAAATTGTATTTGCAGACAAACTCTATACATCTTTTCAAATGTACTAACACAACAAGGAAAACTCTTAATTTGTCAGTATCGTAAAAAAACCTTCCTAAAAAGTCTTCTCACTGGCATTTCTGTCTGAGTTTGACTCAACCCGAGAGTGCCATAAAATGCAACTCTTTTTAAAAGATTACTTTTTGTGCTTCTTTGGGCTATTTTAATTGTCACAGGTACAGAGTTTTACGAGGCTGCGGTTGAGAAAGTAGTTGGAACGTGTGGTCGACCCAACCTACCGCCCAATGCTCGCATTCGTTTCAATTCGCGTGACAAGTTTTCTGGAAAATGAAACCATCAATGTAATGTGTGGAGAACCAATTTCCGCATCATGTCCAAAATATAACTTGTCGACATGGCCAATGGCCAATGGCATATATATATTCAGATATACACTGCCTGCAGTAATCTAGTTTAATGGAATGGACACAAGTGAGCATTGGTGATATTATACTCATTTTTTGTAAACACTCGTTTGTCATTTAATTAACACAATAATTATTTAATGAATATAACTGTACAATAAAAGGTTAAACTAAAAAGTTGTTTATGGTTTTTAAATTGCTTTGACATTGAAAGGAGTGAATTGATCACAGATGAGGTAATGGAATTTGCATTGTGATTTACTGACAATGCAACAAGATGGAGTATACATTTTTTTAAAATCAGTATTCTATTGGCAGCACTAGGATTTCTAAAAGGTCTAAATAATTAACTTTATTATAACAAATCAATGCAATGAAGCCAACATTTACATTTTTTATTGCGATTACTTTAACATTCATGTCTCGATTGTTTTAAAACAAATTGTTAGGGAACTAAAAAAATTAGAATAGGTTTTTCTTTAGTTAGTTCATTTATATATAATTTAATTGGATAAAACATTTGAATTGCACTTTCGTTTCATTCCACGTGATTAATTGTAAAAACAACAAAAATATTTCACAATTTTAAAATGGTTAACATTCATTTCAGTTTACAATTTGATATAAATATAATTTATAGTTCCTCACGTTTCTCTTCTTAAAAGGTAAATGTCGGTTTCTTGAAAGTTTTACTTATTTCAAACAATTTTATTCACATAATTGATACACTCGTAGTAGAAACATATTGCTTGCTAGTAATGACCTTTGTTTTAATAGTTTATTTTAAAATTTAAATTAGTTGTTAATGCAGTGCAGACAAACTGAAACATTGTATATGAGGTTAATAATATCTCGCATGATCAAGTTTAAACTATTTCCAATTAATGAGGAAATATTCCATGGTTTATTTGCAACAAAACAATTTCTGTAAACATTAGCCGTGACAAAAATTAGATACAATGGAAATGTTTGATATTGTGTAGAGATGATGATTGTGCGTATTGAAATTCAAAGTAGTTGGGAATGAAAATGAGAAATCCGATAAATTCTTACAAAACTGATTTTTAATTGTTTTTTTTTTGAATGGTAACCCAATATATTTTTTTAAAATTTCTATTTCACAAAAATGTAAAATTACATTTTCATTAATTAAACTCTTTACCATTAAGTTAAATAATTCAAATTGATAGAATCTTTGCATTGAAAGGTTACAAATTTATTCAGAATGATGTTTTTATATTTTGAAATTTTTCCTTCATTTCCTACACGTCATGTATGGTTTCCCAATATAGAGATTTCAAAAATGTCATGTCATCTTCATGAAAAATTATTAATCGGTTAATTTATTTTTACTTACAAATTGCGACTCAGCATTAATTGAGTTGATTGATTGAAAAATATTTATTGGAAACGCACAGGCTTTTAAATGATTGAGCCGAAAATATTGCGAAACTTCAAGTATATGAATATAAATGTATTAGATTATTTGCTATGATGATGTTTTTTAAAAGGTTTAATTTCTTAAGTTATTTTAGTTTAATTGTTGAATAAAAAAATATCTTTGTTGGTAGTGTATTTAGTAAATTTTCGAATTGATTCCGAATTGATTGATACATGTCGCTTCTTGTGACAGTAACCCTAATGGGTCAATAATATTTTCTGTTATATTATTTTAATTGCGATGTCTAAATAGGTATTTAATAATTTACAAATTTTTATATGAAATAGAATTAAGTTGATTCTACAAGAAATTTTCGCTTCTAAAGAAAGTTATGTTGTTTGCTTTGTTTTGTAAAATAACATTTTAATGTTGTTATTTTCTGGTAGAATTTTTGCCATTACAGTACAGTTTCCAAGATTGATAATAGATTGAAGTTGATACAGCTATAACTCGCTACGATATATTTATACAATTACATTTTTTAATTTTCTAATTCTTTCAATGTCTTCAATAAATTTCATTTCTATGATTTGTTAGGTAAATGAAATGTCGATTCTTAAAATTATCTTTTATATCAACAATAGCTTACAAACTTCTTCTTTGTTCTCGTATTCCTGACTTTGGAGAATCACACGACAAGTTGGATAGAAGTTAGAAAGTGAGATTGTTCGGTCGATTGTTCTAATATTTTAAAGAAAGGTAACTAAATATTTTAACAATGATAAAGTTTAGAAATCATATGATCAAATCGTCAAGAAATCACATCGATTAGTGTTTATCAAACTAATAACACACTGTCATTTGCTCATTTGCTGAATGACTGACTGATTGTTTACTTTACTTTGAAGCTGCTTCCATCTGCTTTGATAAACTCATTTGTTGTCAAGTAGGAGAAATTGTTGTTTTTCTTAGTAAACGTTTTCTGTTTGTCTCTACTTTTGTTCTGTTTTGTTTCAACTTTTTTTTAAACAAAACCATCGAGTTATTTGAAATCAAAATTTTTTTGCGTCAACATTCAAGTGGTTTGATTTTGTACGGTTTATTGTGAAGAATAATTACATTTTGTTGTGTATCTTCGGGTTTACCAAAAGGTTTTTGTAATCATTGTGTTTTTGTTGTTTTTGATTGAGGTTTTTAAAATAAAATTGACATATTCGGTTCGAATTCTATGTATTTTATTTCAACGCATCTTGGTACACTAAAAAATTGTAAGTTTAAATACACAAGTTTATGGAAATGTACCTCAATACTTTAGCATCAGTGATGTTCCATCACCTTGAGTAAAAGTGAGAAAGTTGCTAAAGCACTCAATTTCAATTATAGTTGTTGGGGATATTATAAACGGTTGTATCTCACTTTATTAAATCTTGTGATCTCAAGATTTTGTGTATTTTTTCTGTTATTTTCAACAATTAATCATTATGAACAGCGTGTCAAAAGTTTTATTTTTTTTTTCAATTCAAAGCAAATTCTTCATTTATTATGGCTATTTGCAATTTTGTAATTTGTTTATTTGTTCAGTTTTTGTAAAATTTGGAAGCCATTTGTTATCATTTAAAATTCGAATTCAACTAATGCTTCTTTTCTACAGAATTCTTCCAATTTACAAAGGTTAATTCTAAAATAATAAAATGAATTGCAGACTTTTATTTCTTACCTAACAGATGACAGCTACTGCTCAATTGTTTAATCCTGCGTATTTTTTTTTTAAACCTCAACTATCAAGAAATTAAGTCTACAGAGTATACTCAAAATTTAAAAAATTAATTTGATTGTCAGGTATTGGATTTTTTAGTTTAAATAACGGTTCTATTTTTTAATGCTGATAAAATTTGTTTGATTCTTATATAATTTTGGTTTGCGGATAATTAAAAGGTATTATTTTTATATTACATTAAATATTATTTAAAAAATTACGTTTTTTACGCCACTGTGGTTTTTTCAAATTTTCTTTCCAAAATGCAACCAAAACTACACACATTTGATTGACAGTTTAATTTGTCTAATATATAAATTTGTTTTTGTTTCCACTTCTGGTTTTGTACATTTCATCTCACCTTATCACTCGACCTCGACACATCAACTAGAAACTCTACTCGTGCTAATAATAAAAGTGATGATTGATGTGACTGTGTGATGGAAAGACATTGCAAGACATTCGAGATGTGTTCAGTCTGTGTCATATAGATAATTATTATTTCATCAAGTACGCAAAATTGATTTGTGTTTATCAAACTAATTACTATGTCAAACATTGCTTCAAAGTCTTCTCCACTGATTGACTGTTTATTTACTTTATTCGAAGCTTTTCATAAACTCATTTGTAACTAACTCGTTGAAACTGACTTTTTCTTCGTAAAAACTTTTAGTTTATGCTTTTCGTTTTTTTCAACTTAGGTTTGTGTTATTAACTTAAAAGTGTCTTGATAGCGAGAAAAACTGAATGAAGTACGTTGTTAAGGGGGTTTATCAAATACATTTGTTGGAAAAGCTTTTTTTTAAAAAATTTTGATCATTTTATTACAGAGATAATTAAATGGTTTAACAATTTTTTTAAATAAAATTTCATAATAATTTTTTTTTGATATGCCACTGACAAACAAATCACATTTACTTGTCGTTGAATGCACTCAATCGTGTGACATGTCTCAAAATTAAAAAAAAATTACTGGTTTGCTGTTTGGATTAAGTAAACTAATTATTAAAAATTGAATTTAGTGTTGTAAATGAGTTTTTGTGAATTAAACTCGTAAGAATTAAAAAAAGTTATTTTCAATATAATAAAATGAATTGCACACTTTATTTTTCGTCCATAATATTGCAGCTACTGCTTTATTGTTTAATTGTTATTTTGTCTTTAATTTCAATTATCAAGTAACAAGTTTTTCTCAGGCAATGATCTAAGACTAAAAATGAATCTATGGCCTTGACCTTGACTTTGACCTTGAAATTGTTGTTCGTACATACATGTACGCTCTGTTTCTGATAAATGCACCAAATCACATTCTCAGAAATAAACGGTTATACTTTTACTCGAAATACTTTTAAAAGTCTAATTTGATTATTTGATAAGTTTGATTTAAAGCAGTCGGTCTAATTTGATTGTTCAATGATTTATTCATTACTTACAAGTATAGAGTATGGATTTTTAACTCCATTTAGGAATTTAGAAACTTTAAAAGAATATATATTTTTTTATTCAACTAATGATAATATCTTAAAATTTTTAGCCATATAAATATAATACGATACGATAAGTCATAATAAAACAATTTTGTTCAACGTGATCCATGTTGAAAAGGTTTACAATTTTAGAATCTATAATATTCCGACAATATTGAAATGGTCATTTTAGATATTAAACCATTTTTATTCTTTTTTATATAAACAAACCTTGGAATACAAAATGATCTCCACAAGGTTCTCCACATATATCTTCACTCTTAAAAAGGTTACCTAACCTCATAAAACTGTTTATTAATTATTATGCCACAATTGTAAATTACAAATTATAAATGTGTTTATTAATATTAGTTAATACATACAATACATAATACATCTCGATCTGGCACTTGATTGTCTTGTGGAGTTTGAAATTATGTGACAAATTGAATTGACATTCAAAGCATTGGTTAAAGGTATCAATTTCTATGAATTATTATTACAAAGTCTATAAACCTCTGTGTTCACCACGTGGTATTTTTTTGTCGTATCATGATTGTGAATAAATCACAGCTGATACAATCACTTGAACAAGGACATTAATCGGACTATTGTTGAGTTAGATCACTATGAGTGAATGAATGCCAACTCATATTGCCAAAAATGTTGCCAAACAAACATCCGACATCACAACATTGAAAAATGTGTTGAAAAACATTAACATTTTTTCCTGAATCATCGTTTCCGTTTGACTAATCAAGAGAGCTTGACAACAACAACAAATCATCAAACAAACTTTCCAAAAATACTACATCGTAACAAAACAGTGATATCCTGTAAATTATTGTAATATTTTTTTGCATGTGCTAATAATATACAAAAATGCATTGTTACATTGCTCCTTAATTTTTTTCTCAATTCATTAGATTCATTGTAGAGCTATCTAAAGCTTAACAAAAACTTTATTCATTTGTTTTGTTAAATAATATTTTGATGCAGTTATTTTTGGCACGATTGTAGCCTCAGTGTATTGATAATAGGTTGCTTCACTCAAATTTTATACAGATATAACTCGCTGCTGTTTATTTGCAATTACATTTTATATTTTCAAATTCTTTCTATGATTTCAATTGCTAATTAAATGAAAGGTCCATTCTTGAAATTATACTTTTATATCAACAATAGGTTGATATAGTAAATGGATACTTTATTACAATGACTAATCCAGGTGAGATAACAAAAGGTTAAAAGTTTTTTCTATGTTTATTTTCTATCTTAGCGTCAGCGTATGATTTTTTGATTTACTAGTCTTAGAAGCTGCTGGCGTTATGAAGCCCTCTTGCTTTTTAGTTTTTAAAGGTAAATAACGCCGTTGGCGTGAAAGTCGGAGCGACAGTGCGTGAAAAGCCGAAATAATTTATTAAAATTTTAATGCAAATACAAGATCGAAGATTCTTTTCGGTCAATTATGTTTAGAGACATTTAAACTTTGGTTTGATAATAAAAAGCTCAACGTATCAATCTAATTTGTCTCCAAATCATCAAACATATATTCAAATGTATCTACAAATATACGCAGATTATTCAGTTAAGACCAATTCAAATCACATAATAATTCTCGATTTACATAACAGAGTGTGCATCGTAAACATAGCCTTCTTTAAATATGATGACTGCCTCTTATTGTTTCTACTTTCATATGTTTTGGGGTCACCATGTTTTGGGGGTGTACATTAATCACGTGACCAAGGGTTGGTGGGAGGGGGAGTTTGATGATTGATCCCACAAAATTATGAGTGGGTTCCTTTCCTGATCTAAAAATTTTTTTCGGTTTTTTTCAAAATTTTAGCCACTGTCAATGCACCAAGAAATTCAAGGATTGACATTACATACGTAAAATGATATTCTATATAATGTCTATTTTTGAGATGTGAGTATTACCAGCTCACAAAGTATATCTGGGAAGATTTTTGCCTTTGATCACGACATGATCACATGGGGGAAGAGAGGGTCCAAAAAGTCGATTTTCTTGATCACGTGATTAAAGTTCGGCCCCTTTCATGCTCAGAAACTCGTTCGTACTCAATATACAGATTCAAATAAAGTTTATTATAAACCCAAAAGTAAAAAAATCTTGTCATCGCATTTGTTCGGAAAACTTTCAGACATTTTAAAAAAAGTCTAATTATGCTAAAACAAATCGCAAATTGCCACTCGGTTCAAATATCCATATAAAAATTCAAACTTCTTCAAGACGGCACTTCAAGATCATTAGATTCGATCATTTAGAAATCCATATTTTGTGCTTGCCCTGGGTTTAGCTTCGTGTTCCGTCCCTTATAAGAAGCACCAGAAGGGGGTTATGTCATTATGGGACACTATTCATAGATCTAAAACAATGTCAAAAAAACAATGTCTAAGGTTGCCTGAGTAGAACAGCAAGACATTTTGGTCAGCAAATTGGAGAAATTGCTCTCTTTGCTACTTACTAAATACACCAATGGTTAGATAAGCTTCGCCGTTTTATTTAAAATAAAGTTGTTTTAGGTTTAAATTTCGCACAAAATGTGGCGATAATTCTCGAATATGTGAAATTGCAAACAAACACTTGCACACATCTGCACTCCTGTCAAATGGTCCGCATCCAACGCCTGGAGTCACTTTTGAGTGTGCTCGCTACTGCGCATCTTCATTGCGCACAGCGGGCGTGCTGGGGAAAGCATGTGCTTGGATGTGTCACACAGGAACACACACAATGTTGACACACTGTCTCCACACATTTCAATACAAAATTTTGGAATTTTTGAAAATTCACTACTCCTTTGACCTTTGACCTATATGACCCCAAATCAATAGTGCACATCTACACCACCAACCGAACATTGTGTAAAATTTTCAGACCGATCCATACAGTAGTTTCGGCGTTTGCTTGCCCACAAAATTTGACTGAAGTTACATTTTTCTCGGGTATATATCGTCGCTCCCGCATTCACTCACACCTCGCTCGCTTCGCTCGCTCAGCGTGAGTGAATGCGGTCGCTCCTCCAATTAATCAATGGATGCTAGTACATAACAAAGTACTGATTATAAAATAATTATAAAATGGTAAACCCTCATATATTGTACAACAAATTATTATATCTATGGTAAAAATAATTCTGCGTATGTCCACGTTCATTATCGTACAAATTAATTATTTTTATGACCAGTTTCAATATTTTTAATGTTTTCTCATTTTTTTGTCTGTTTGTTTAAAGTTGCTAAAACTTGTTGATACTGAGTTTTTATTTTATTTTAAAAGGTCACAAAACTAACTTGATTTATAAATCCAGTTTTATTTTGTTTTAAATAACTTAGTTATGCTTCTTTTCTCCCATTTCTTTATTTGTATTTAAAAATGGTCAATTAAAAATCAATTCAAAGTAGCTAACTTTCTAATGCAGAACTTTTTATATTTTGTCTCGAGTTTAATGTCGAGCGGAGAGTAAGCGAACGCTAAACGTTTGGATTAACTTGTTAATTTGTTTTATAGGTTTCTTATTCTTCTTATTCTTTTTGTTGATTAGTTTAAAATTTATTCTAATGTTGATTTAATTTAATGAAAAAAAAACACAAGCTTGAATAAACATTGGCCGTATTATACTTGATTTTGGGCTTGTTACAATGGTAGTGAATGCAATGAATAGAAAAGGTTTCAAATTACCTTATTTTTATTTTTTGGAAAAAATATTTGAGTATATGAGTATATCTTTTAGGTAGGCTATTTGTTTTATAAAATCATTTCTGTAACGTGATTTCGTATATAAAATATTAGTATTATTTCACTAGTTTAGAGAATGACATCGCGTGAAACAATCCAATTCACTTTCATTCATTCATCTGTGAAGTTGTGATTTCGACTATTGGCATCTTTTACAAAAGCTATGCAAAAGGTTTCTTAATTTTATTTTTATTTTTCGAGTACTAGTAAGAATTTTCATGATTTTTATTCGTTTACGATAGTTAGCACTGTTATTTATAAACGCAAATCTCTAATTTGACTTTCGTGTTTTCGAGTAAAATTATTTCAATAGCACAACTAAAACACGGTTCCAAAAGGTTTAGACAATTTTCATAATATTTAAAATGTTTCTTATAAAATAATGCATGTATAAAACTCAGTCATTATTAAAAAGGTCACAAACATTAAATCATGTGAATTTATTTGTCACTCAATCTAGTTTAAAAACGAATTACTCCAGTGATTTCTAAAAAGGTAACCTAAACCAAGTTGAACTAAAACTGTTCTTTTGATCTAATTTTGACCGCATCTTTAGAACTAATTTGTTTCTGTTAAATCGGCATTACGAGTTGAAGTTAATTGTACAGAACTCGAGTGTTTCGTTTTTGTTGTACGTTCTAAATTGCAATTCTAAAAAGATTTATTTCTTTAAAGTAAATTTTCTTGTTTTTTTTTCAATTCTATCGTTTAGGTAGTTCTTATAAAGGTCACCAAGTTTTAATCATGCAAATTTGATTGAATCTAATTTAAACTATTTGTTTATACTAGTAAATTTTATTTTTGTTTACAAAACTAAATGATCTTGAAGTAATGTATGTTTGAAATTAGGACGTGTTTGTAGAACACTATTTGAAAGGTTTCTTGAATACATAAATTAATTAGAATATTAAATAATCAGTATTAATTAATTGCTAATTTCTAACCCCTTTATTACCTTGTAGGCTTGTAAATACACGGATATTCATGTAAATTAAAAAAATGTCTCCTCACACTTATCTTTTGTTTTTCCATGTAGTTGGTTAAGTTTTGATAAAAATCTAAAGTTTCTTTTTGATGTAATTAAAAATGTATTTGGAATATTACAGTCATTGCAGCAAACAGTTCAAAAGGTTTCTTTATTTAATGAATCTTATAAAAGTAAGATTGTTTTTGAGAATTCTCAGGAATTACTAAGCTTAGTAACTTACGATTAATTTCCAATATGAAACTCTTTTTCAAAACCACTTTTTGCAAGCCATCCAACTGATTAAATGTTTTTATTATTTGGACGTTCACAATTTTTAAATGTTTTTAAGCTCAAAATCCGATTAGACAAACTATCTTGACTAATTCTTATTGCAAAAGCTCAATGATTTAGCTTGTTGGTATATTGTACAATGAATACTCTCGAGTAAGAAATCAGTGTTTTCGAGAAAGTCTGTCTGTTGACACTTGAATTCACTTGTAACACTTGTCGCGTTGCTATTTTTACAAGGTCTCACAATTATATTTTAATATTAAAATAATTTTTTATTTTCAGCTGTAGGTAGTACTTTATGATAAAGTCTTTATCCCGTGTTTGCCATATTAACAAAATGACTGTATTTTCAATTTATTATACGTTATGGTATTTGAAGATTGATAAGGTGCAGTCAATTTGACCTATATATTTAAATGTTTTGATCTTATAATCATTTGTTTTCAAAACTTCAAGAAAGCTGAAGTTGTTAGCTAACAGAAAATGAATTTCGACAATTTTTACCACATATCATTCTTCGTTCTAAAAGGTCTATTACTATAATGTTTAAAATTTGGAACCTGCATCGTGAGCCAAATTAACAAAGGTTTCCAAAACCAATTAGATTATTATATTATTACTATATTGTTAGGGCCTTCAACAAATGCTTTAATTTGTAAATAGAAATTGGAATGTTTATGTTGAGGTTATTTAAAAGGTTTCTTGATTAAATAATTTAAAATAATTTAATTAAATACTAACTCCTAATGCTTAATTCAGCAAAAACAAATTCGCCGTTTTTTCAATTTTTTGCACTATTTGATTTTTAAAAATTGTGCTTCAAACTAACTTATTTTATTGATTTAAATAAAAAGGATTTTCTGTTTTTAACTTTTCTACCCATTTTTACAATATTTGATTTCATTTAAGGCGTAATTCGGTATTGCGATTGACCCAGATTCTCTAACAGGAAATGATGACATTTGTTTTTACATTAGTTCTCGTTGTCAAACCATAATTCCAATTTTTAAGTTTTGTAAAATTGTTTATGATTATGAGACTCTTTGTAGGTAAATGCAAGTGCTTTACTTTGTGTCATGGATTTCCTGGACAGTACTGGTTGTTCAGACTTATCAGCACTAATCGACTCATAATTAAGTCAGTTCATTTTATACACTCCATTAAATATTTTTTTGTTTAAATTATTATCAGTACTAGCAAACTTATTAGACAAACAGACTTTATAATGGTTGTCTCTGATTCCTTAACAAATGGTAATTGCTCTTTCTCCTCATTATTAGCTTCAATTTCATCAAATGGTATAAAGTTAATTTTCAATTTAAATTTTTCGGATGGATTTAACTTTTTGTATAACTACTGACGAGGATTTTTTAAAAAAGTTATTACAATTTAAATTCTGTTTACGAAAATCAGTTTTGTTCTAGAAGTCAAATTGTTTTCAAGATTCGATTGTATCTGTCTTTATAATGTTGACAAGAAGGTAATCTTGTATCAAAATGAATATGGATGAAGAATGCTCAATCGACACTTATTAACTAGAGCGATTTGTCGGTTGAGACTTTAGTGAGCCAGGCCGTGGCAAATTTAATTTTGTTTTTTTTTGTGATACGATTGTAAGAGTTTAGCGCTTGACAGATTTCCAAACAAATTGTTGGTTGGTTGAATTGACATTGACATTGAAAGATTCGCCTCAAAAATCACAACAGCTCGGTTATAACAATTAAGTAGGGATAGGTTAAAGTGGTATTAACTGAGGCTGTTTAATAAATAGTCAATTAAAAATTTATTTTTGAATTACTTCGTTTATTATGATAACAAACTTTTGCAATTGATATTCAGTAAAGCTATACTTTTATTGTAACATTTGGTATCAGCGGTGATTTAGTTTCATCGACATTGGTGAATTGGTTTTTTATTTTATTTTTGTAAACATCCTACTTCAACTTTTTTGGTGTTCGATTAATTTATTAATTTAATTAAATGAGCCGAATTTTTAAAAGGTTTTTTTCAAATATAATTTTTTAAATCAGATTTTAATTGATTACGTTTGTTGTGATCCGAACTTGGTAGTAAGGCTTGCATAATGGGCATCTCTGCATTAAAATTCAAGCAATTGGTCAATTAGATACCCTATTCGGGTAAGTAGATACCCCCATTGGTCAATTAGTTAACATATTTGGGCAAGTAGATACCCCCATTAAGCAATTAGTTATCTTTTGTAATATTATTATTTAGGAAAGTTACTAAATATTTTGGATTATATTTTTTATTTGGCATAAAAATTATTTATTTTTGGGAAAGTTACTATTTGGGAAAATAATAATTATTATTTGGGAAAGTAACTATTTTATTTGGGTTATTAAATATAAGCCTTTTGTTTATTGATTGTGATTGGATGGAATAAGTCCGGCAAGCCTGGCAGTTTCACGGATTTGGTAGTTTTAAAAGTTACTATCTGTGAAAACGCATTCGAATGATTAAATGCGTACCTCTATTCACTTTTTACAAGGTTATTCAATAATTTATTTTTTATTTAGAATTTTAAAATCACATTTATTGAAAGTACACTTCAGGTCAATAACAAAACAATAACGATAATTATACAGATTTAAGTAAACATTTCGTTTTGAGATATGTCGAAATCGAAAAGGTTTATGCAAGGTTAAATTGTGTTTTGACAATTACAAATTACACGACATATTTTATCATATTAATTATAGATTGATTAATGCAGAAAGTTTGATTAGTTGTTAACTTCATTAAACAAATGGTTTAAAAAAATAGAAATTTCTTTATTACAAATAAAAATTAATGTTTTGTAAATATTTTTGTGAATTTAGTTTCACATTTCGGTTATATATGGTAATGAGTACAATTTTTACTAATCAACAAAATCAACTTTAAAATTAAAATTTTCTATACAACTCTCTAATTCAGTTGTTTTTAAATTTTTTGCAAATCAAGTTAAAAAGATTGCTTGCTAGATAGTTTCGTTTAAAGGTATTTTTTTAAAAATAATTCAGTTCAATTAAAAATTCAACATTTATTTCCTTTTTGAAATCTTAGCCAAAAAGAATTGAAACACATTATAACTTTTAATGATCACTTAAATATTTTAATTTGCAAACTTAATTTCAATGAATCAATGTACAGTATGTTTACCAAGTGGGAATTCCATCCTGGGATTAATCAACTTTCATTTGATGCTATAATAAATGGTAAAGATTTATTGAAATAAAGCAGAAAAAAACTGTTGTTGAATTTTTAAATATTTTAATTATGATAATTATTGGCAAACGTTTTTAGAAAAAAGGTTAAAATATTTAATTTTATTGAATTT
This sequence comes from Rhizoglyphus robini, assembly GCA_023373905.1. Classification (NCBI taxonomy): domain Eukaryota; kingdom Metazoa; phylum Arthropoda; class Arachnida; order Sarcoptiformes; family Acaridae; genus Rhizoglyphus; species Rhizoglyphus robini. Next base: position 168,881 of record JAKIJQ010000195.1, read on the forward strand.
ATTAAAGCAAATAAATGCAATGCAGCCAACATTTAAGGAGAAACGCTCTGCTTGTCATGTCTCGATTAAGTTGCTTAAAACTGGCTGTTTTTTCTAGTGATTGTTGGAAATATTTTTAGTAACATTACCAAAATTGCTAGCATCGTTATTTATAAAGGTTAAACTCTAATTTGTCATAAAAACTGAATTAAAATTGTGCGTCATTGTGGGGGCAGAAGTGCAGGAATTTTAAAAAAATGTATGCAATCGGACTGCTGTGTACTTTTGAGGATAAGGTTGTTAGAAACCCCAGAATTTTGAAATTGAATGTCGAGAATTTTCTTGAGTTTAACTTTGTTTTTTAAATTTTTGATTTTGATTTATTCAAGAATTTGTGACAATTTGTACGCATACACTGATAGCTCATAATAAATAAGTAGAAACTATCATTTAAAAATTAAAATTTTAAGAACTCTGTATACCTTTCCAAATGATGTCAAAGTGAACCAGCCACATAGCTTCCACATGTGCCATACTGTGTATTCAGTGTGAAGTCGGTAAATCGTCAAAGCACAACCGCATTCGAGCGGCATGAACAAATTTCCAACACGATGTTGATTTTGAGCCGCCAAGCTCAACATCACCTTTGCAGCCCTATGCAACAGTTTGGTGTACCGTGCACAAAAGTAGTGCAAAATGAAACTAATGTTCAACTCCATCGGTGCTAGAATGCCAATAAAGAACAGCTGTAGCCATCAATCTGTCCAATGACAATCAACATGACCAAAATAGGTACTGATGGGGCACATTGATGAAAAAATGAATACCAAAAAGAGTTGAGCAAAAGTGTCGTTTTGTAATTAGAATGAAACTAATTACACGAATGTTGTGACGAATAAAGCCGAATCCTACAAATTGCCAATTGATTTGGTCATGATTGATTTAGGGGCAAAATTGATTAGTTTGAATTGTTAAAATGAACAGTGCACCCAGGCCAGACATTGAATAGGATGCGGCTAAGAGAAAATGTGACCAAGTCTACGTGAATATGACTTTTATCGAGGTAGGTTAACAGGCTCGAATTGCGATCAACATAATTTACAAATGGACATTTTACGAATGTAAATTTTACATAGATCCACACAAAGCAGAATCCAGTAAAGTTGGTTGACGTAGGTTGCGGTTGTTGATAATTTCATAACTGGTTCGCTTCGTTCAAAGTAAACTTTGAATTGAGGTTGAGTGATTTTGAGGTTGGACTCAAATTATCGTTTAAATTATGCTTAGAATCATATTGAGATCAGAGTTTTATTGCGAGTTATTATACAAATTTTGAATATAATCTAATTTGTACAGAAAAAATTATTTGCTTCTGAATTTTTGGTTACTATGACGCTTACAAGTTTTAAAAGTGTATTACTAAAATTTTAAGTTATTAAAATTGTTTCAAACAACATTATTTCTAGTGAAATTAATTTTGAAAATTCTGTTTTATTTGTTGGCATAGGAATTTAATTATTTGAAAAGTAATTTGTGTTTTATATGTTGCATTAAATGTATAAAACAATTAGTTAAAAATTTTGTTGGAATAAATATTTGTGTATATAAGTATATAATGCATATTTTAGGATAATTTCAGTTTGTTTTTTGGTACAGTTTTAATTATATGCAAATCATACAAGAAACTCCAAAATTACCCCTGAATAGTCTCTCGGAATCAATTTGTCGCATAACGAACGTTTTCCTTGTAAAAACGCCCTATCTAAGGTATTTATATAAACAATGATTTACAAAATATAGTGAGATTTTCCATTTGAGACATACAAGTTGAAATTTTGTGGGAGTGTTTTGGGTTTTAGTTTATAATAATGAGAGTTACAAAAATTATGTTTCATGAAGTCTACTTGTTCTAAAGGTAAAGCCTTTAGAAATTAAAAAATTCCACTTAAGTAAAATTTTGTTTTTTTCTAAATTCTTATTTTCTGTACAAATATCTCTATTGGGAAGTCTTAGGTTTTTATTCTTACAATGTTAACAATTTCTCACTAAGTTATTCAATCAAAATCTAATTTCTAAAATTCCTACGATTCCTCCTTCTTCTGTTTCTCAACGGTTTCAAGTATTTGAGGGTGTTTTTTATATTAAAGTTCAAAAAGCATTCACAAAACTGCACATTTAGTGACAGGCTATTAATTGTTTAATTTATTATCTTATCGAAGTTTTGCAATCATTGCTTATAGGACTTCTTTATTAAGGGTGGGCGATGTAACTATAATTACAAGAGTAAAATATAACAGTCAATTTCCTCCTACTGTTTAAATTTTTATTTTCCGCAAAAAATAATTATTATTGTTATTTTGTTTGTTAAATTTTGTTAAATTTTTTGAGTTACTTTTAGACTACAGTTCACTTGTGGTTTTGATCCATTTCAGTCAGTTCAGATTCAAAAGGTTTTCCTTACATTCAATGTTTTCTTTAATTGTTTAAAAAGTTGAAATTTGTGAACTGATATTTAAGGATGTGAATCACATAAAATTCATAATCAAATCAATGTAATGCAGCCAAATTATATGAGGGTTAATTGTCATGTTTTTATGTAGTGGTGATAAATTGCGCAATTACAAGTTTTTGTCTAATAAATCATGATTTTGAGTCTATTTGATGCTGTTTGGACTAATTTAAATCTTTATTCGATAGTTAATTTAATAAGACTTTTTTAGAAAAAAGTTAAAATATTAAATTATATTTAATTTATGGAAACAAATCAACGCAATGTAATAACTCTTAAAATAAACATTTTGCGAAGAAAGAATTAAAATGAATAAGATAACAATCTGTAGATTCAGGTATTATTTATTGGATTTTTAGAAACCTTGTTTAAAGAGTTAAAAACTATTTCGTAAGTTTGAATGCTACTAAAAAACGACACTATCGATAGTATCGATTAATTAATACAATGTTCATTGAATATGAATAAACAGCTATAGTAAAATGGTTAATTTATTTAAATCCTGTTTTCTTAGATAATTAAAATCACATTGTGTCTCTGTTTGTGTTAGACTTCTGTTCTGTTTGATGGAAAAATTCTATATGAATGGTAAAGGTCAAACGATAATTTTATTATTTTTGATTTTGATTGAACTTATATGAACGACTCTCGATTTTAAAATTATTTTCATTACAAATTTTCCACAGTAAAGACAGCGTTTAAATAGATTAGAGATATTCGAATTAGGAAGTGTACCATTCAACTTTGTGTATGGAGAGTAAACATACTTTATGAATTACATGTAACGTTCTGCTTAGACACTGAACTTTTGTAGCTAGTGTAGCGAACTCTGTAAATCGTGACTTTCTTTAGCTTCACTGTTTTATTTTTTTATTTTTATTCCCATTTCATTTTCAGGGAGTATTCAGAGATTGATTTTAAAAGGTTGCCTTTATTATCATATTTTTAAATATTAAAATTTTTGTTCTATGTTGCTTCGAAGCAACGTGTTAAGCTTGATTACAGAAAGCTGTGCTTCCGGAAAAGTTTTTCTCTGACCTAAATTGTGGGATAACTTTTAACTATGTGCCAGTATTCTTCCAACATTTTGCCGGTAACATCTAAAAATGGAACGCTATTTCTATAAATTCAGAAAAGACTTTATTTGAGAAAATTTTACATTTATTAATCACGAATTTTCTTCCCACCCGCCCAGTTGGGCTACTTTGTACTTGACAGCACACCACAACAACGAAATGAGTATTCATAACTTTTTTACGATCATCAAATATGAAAGATCTTTTTGATTAACTTAATATTTTATTTTTAAATGTTGATTTAATTTAATGTAATGGACACAAGTGAGCATGCGTCCAACATTGGTGATATTATACTCATTGTTGCGGTTCTGGTTATGTAGTGAAAAAAGTTTTCAAATTATAATATATTTGTTTTGTATTTTATTTATTATTTGAGAATATTTCATTTTGGATATCAACAACTTTGAATGATTAAGTTGAAAATATTGCAGAGACTTGCAAGTCTATCTACTTACCTCTAAAATAATACAGTTGTTTTCTCTGTCCGTTATACTTTCACCGGTGAATTTACTATCTCCATCGATTCGTTCATCACCCACTTTACTGTACTGCAGCAGTGCACAGTCACATACACGCTCACACAGAGGCACTCACACACAGCTGTGCATGGAGACGACAGCGCGTTGTACTGCATTTCAATGTAAACAACGAAGTCTTCAGGTTGTTATCGTCTCAACCAACCAAACTCAAACCATCTTAAAATCAACTCCACCAAAATAATCACAACCATATTGATTCCATCATTATTCCATTGCACCACATCGTTGTTTACAGCATTCTTAATGACATTTTGTAATTACAACCTGTTATAGTTTATAATCATGTCACACGATTCGTGTGTGTGGGTGTGTTTGTGTTGTTGTTTTGTCTGTAGTGTTGATAGTGATGATTGTTCTTAAAGTTTGAATCTTTTGAAACCGCCTGCATAGTCATCAAATTTCACATCATCTTTATCCCAAATGAATCAAACCAATTGATGATCTATGATCTGTTCTATGCCAGAGTGATTGTGACAGTCACAACATGAATCACACTATAAACACTAACCAACTTTATTTTACCAGTGATTAAACGAATCATTTTACTCGGAATTATCAACTCATTATTGACTTCAAACTCAAACAGAATGAAAATCAATCTATAGACGACAAGTGTCATGTCAAGTACAAATGTAAGGAGATAGAAACTAGTATAGGAGAGACCAGTTGGAACAAATTGCCGAATTCAAATACTTTGGAATAACTTTTGAAAGTTATTGAAGACAAGCCTGAGATTAGGACCGACGTAACGCACAGGCAATAAAAACAATTTCCCGAACGGTCGTTTACAAAGCCGAATTGAGCAGGCCAACCAAACAGTGTTCAAATCGGTATTCCAATGCTCATGTACAGATATGAGACGTGGATTCTAAGGGACACGACAGGATCGCATATACAGTCTTAAGATTCCTGTGATCCCTGACAAGATTGGTGTACGTAACTTGGAAGAACAAAATAAAAAACGACAATCAACGCGCGGATATTGGAATTGAGCCGCTACTATGGATCGAGAGAAACCAACTATGTTTGTATGGTTACATATTGAGATTACTACCAGTAGCCAGTGTAGCAACCAATAGCAGTGAACGGCAATCAGAATTCTACTGTAAAGCTATATGTATTATTGACATAATTGGTTTATGAACTAAAAATAACCATTGAATGACCATTAATAATGCATCTTTAACGAATGAACGAAAGTTTAATCAATGTTAACAAGTGAAAACGTCACAAAATTGTAACATTGTTACATTAGTTTTATGGCAGGCATTAGCATTGTTATTGTATAATAATTTACACCAAAAAGAACTTAAACTTCAAATTGTGGTTAATGATTTATATTTTATTAGCAATTTTCAAATCAATAAGCATTAGTGAAATGAGATGATATCTTGATGATTGATCGTGTCATGAGGAGTGGGTGCTGAGGTGGAGAGGGGTGTGGTGCGGTGGTTGGGAGAGGGTGTTGGGGGGGGGGTGGGGGGTGGCGTTGGCGCGAGAGCGCCTTGCGAGGGTCGCTTGCGACCCGAGCATTTCTTGAAAGTCTATATTAAGCCCGTTTTTATGGCGGTGTTTAAAAAAGTCTGATTTCTTAAGTTACAGTAATTTAATTGTTAAATTGGAATATCAACATTATTGTCTATAAAGTGTAAAAGGTAAAATCAAACATTTAAGTTGCTAAATTTAAATTAGTTTAAATAGATGTTGTTTTTTATGAAGTTGGATTAATAATCCATTTGGCCTTATCTATCGTATTAGACCACAACCTAATAAAAAGTTAGTTTTGCTACCGTTATATAGATTTAACATTTACATTGTTTGAATTTTATTGTGTTTCTAGAAAGTGCTAATGGGTCACCCTTTATATTTTGTAACATTTAAAATTATGTTTTAAAATTATTTATAATTTTTTTACTAATTGTTAATTTGTTTTTTAATTAATTTGAATATGGTCATCAAGTTATTTAACGGTTTCTATCACAATATATTGTTTTTTGCATTCTTTTGTTTATTGTTATTGCGTTTATTCGTAGTATTGTCAATTGTTTATAGAGATCCAGTTTAGTTTAGGATTCATTATTTATTGAAGTTAAGGTTATTGTTAAATTAATTTTTATAAAAGGTAATCTTTTCACATATTGTTTATTTCTATAGTTTCAATTTGTTTTTAAAGCATTCAGTCCAATACTTTAGAGATAATTTTAATGGTATCCCTCTATTTTGTTAATTCTTTAGATAGACTTTATTACAAAAGTTTGAACAACACTATCGTTTTATCACAGTTTTCTGAGCATATATGTTAGACGGTTTGTTATTAGCAGATTCAAAATGACACTCTTCAAATATATTTTGTTATCTCATACATCTTGAATGTACTTGAACGTACGTCTTATCTGAACATACCCATAATGACTGGGATTATAAATCGATTCAAAGCGATGATTCGTTGGTGTAAGTTTTTGTGCAGTTACCCTTGTTGTGAAAAACTTGTGGTGCTGTTTTTGGTCAGTGAAAAAGGTTATTTGATTTAAAATTAATTTTCTATTTTTAAATAAATCAAAAGTTCTTTGTTAAAGCGTTTTTCATTGCTTAGGTCATTAGTTTCAATATTTTTTGTTAAATTCTTAATTTTAAATTCTTTCGCAATGATCGTAGCTCAAAAAAATGGTTAAATTTTCTTTCTCGATTCCTTTTGGGATCTTTTTCTTTGAATTTCCAAATATAATATTCTTTGTTTTTATCTATTTATACTCATTTCCAAGATGACAACATGACAGAGAACAAGAAGAAGAATATGTAAACGTAATTGGACCATCGGGTAACGATCCAAGCGTTTAACATGAAGATTGGTTGGGTAATTGATTGATAGAAGGATTTATTGAGCTGAGAGAGATAACCAGTCACACTCAGACTCAGAACGAAAGTGATGAGTGAGTGTGCTGCTTGTGAATACATAGTCGAGTCTCATGTACATGTAATGGAATGAGACTCGAGAGAGAACGTGTACGTGTAACGATAGAGAAAGGGAGTGGAACGGAAGTGATACGACTGTGAAGATGAATCATCTTTACACTCTCCCCGGGTAACATTAATTTTAAAGTTACAAAAGTTACAAAGTATAATTTTGAAAATTTAAAATTGAAAATAAAATAACAAAAAAAAATCAAAATTTTAGAGAAAAGAAAAAGAATTGGAAATGTCATAAGGACAACATCCAAACAGGTGTGTACAAAAAAAAATGTAATCGTAAACTAAAGTGAGTTGGAGCCCTAATGTGGAAAGAAGAACCTATTACCAACTCACGAGACTTATGACTGTTGAGTGAGATAAAAATTTCAAGCTGAAGATGGTCCAAACGGATAGTCGGAATGATTCAGTTGAAACATCATTGCTGAAAGTAGAGCAGATGGGGCCTTTGGCAAATTGGTAAATGACCCCGAAGTTGGTAAATAATTGACCACTGGACGGGAAGTGCCATGCATGAGCGCGAACTCATTAAATTGCAGGGCCAAATAACTTGCGCAGACCAGATTTTTGCGGTCTGTTTTGGACAGAGCCCGGTCCTTCATGATGTCATGGGCTTGTAAGATCATTCCCAAGGCGGCATCTCGGTTTGCCAACAAGGCTTGGTGAGTCAGTTTAGACCAAATACTTGGGGTGGATGCCATGTCCCACATGAGCAACACAGTGTTGGCAATTCCCTTCAAACACAAACGAGGAGAATAGCGTAAAAGGTTCACATGAGGGACAACTGGAAGTGTGCCATCGTGGGGAAGTGCCGGGGAGGAACGTCGGGAAGGACCGGGAGCATCGTCTCGAGTATTGATGAACGAAGAGTCATGCGATGGTGAATGTGCGGTATTAGGTGGGAACGGGATGTTCCCTTGGCGGAATAGTTTCGCCGCCGCATCATCGGACTCGTCAAAGGGCACGACCATCGACTCGGGCTCCTGATTGTACGAGCATAGGGAAGAAGAAGAAGGAGGTGGCAAAAGTGGAGCATCGTGGGTCGGCGAATGAGTGCGCGACACGTGTCCATCCATGGCAGGGTCCTGGATTGGCGACGAAGGAGGTGATGGAACATACAGAGTGTCCCAAAAGCCCACAGGAAACTTGGTTGTAGATGACGCCATAGATACTCGCACAATGGAACGATGCGGTCGAGTGGTGAAGCAAATGAAGAATAATCAAGAGTAGTCATAGTCTCAATATGAAAAAAAAATTGAAAATGTATGTGTGAGGGCAATAGTACAATGTGTTATGATTCGGAGGCAAGTCCAATCGGGTGTCAGGTAAAAGGGGAAAAGAAACGAACTAACCAAAAGACCGCCTTCATTGTTAGTGAATCTGTCCAAAGGGGGCAGAACCATTATGTATCGGTGATAAACAAATCACGAATACGGACAGCAAAAGAAACTGAACCGAACAAACGAAGTGCGAGGTAGCGACCGACCACAAGGTAAAACCATTGCAGCAGGACGCAAAGATCAAAGAATCATCGAAGAGTGTACCTGGATGAAGGATTAGTTAGTCATAATACCTGAATGTTTACAAAAGTCAAAGTTTGCAAACGATTAGAGATGAGGAAGGAAGCCCAATGATGAATATAACATGGAGAGTACACTCACAACAGAGGAAAGGAAGATGGGAAGCCAAACAAGAAAAAGATTAGTTGCCCGATCAAAAGATCGAAAGTGGCAACAACAAATATATGTTTAGACAGATCAGGCAATGTGATTGAATTCATTTGTTGTGGTAACAAGCAAATGGGTGACATCGCCATCAACCACCAGAACCTGTGGTCCATGTGTAGGTGGTGACCGATATACCAACCAGTCAGACAAGGGCTGGGGTGTGAAAAGATAAAAGGCAGAGGGGGGCTTAGCGCGAGCTCTGCCATGATCAACATGGAATGTGCCACAATGTGAGTAGAGAAGGGTGAACTTATGAAAAAGCTCACCTGGATCACGAACGAAGTGTGACCACTTGGCATCAATCGTCTTGGAAGAATAAGTATTCAAGAAAGGAGGAAAATTCCAAACAAGACGCAAGAATCGAGAAAATCAAACACGAACAATTCGTGGTGATTGTGCGTCAATGGCACGTATGACAAAAGCACGTGATAATCCACTGCAAAGACAAGAGGTGCCATGTGTGTAACATATACGCGCGTAAACAAAATTTCATGTAAAATCAAGTTCAATTTGAATTTGACGTGTGTCCGAATGTGAATGTGTACATTCACCGGACTGTGTGTCAGTGAGAGAGAGTGGCCGGCCGGTGGTGTAGTGCCGCTATTGAACAACAACAGACGGGGGGTTACATCATCGAAGGCGCAAGCCGAGACGGTGTGCGTGCTGAACAAGGGGGAGAAGCCCAACAAGTACCGGGCGTCGCAGCAAGACGACACACGATTGCGGGCAATGTATCACAACAATGAGAAACACAAGCGAGTAAGCAAGAGTACGGTTGGCAGCCACTTGTCGTGCCATGTTTGACAGGAAGCAAAGCGTGACGAGCGCGATTAGCACTGCACAGCAACGGAGTAGATCGAGCGAAGAGCAAATTTTGTTGAGGAACAAAACAGGTGTTCAATAAGTTTGTGCCAACACATAGAGAGTTAGACACATTAGTTGCAATGGCAGAGAAGTCGGCCAATGAGATGACGAAAATATTGAACTGGCGGGTCATATTATGGTCAGTAAGACCGATTGTGAACACACACACAGGAGAAGTGCTCCTGTATTGAAAATTGCCATACACTAGATAGAAAGCGTGTTCGTGAAAACGATGGTCACAGAGTGACACAACAAATCGAAAGGTGTCGGTGTAAAAGTAGATTGAAAGCCAAAAATATTCATTACACATAGATAATTCAAAGAATATGAGAAGATCTTTAAATTTTGCTCTACGAAAGTGGCAAAGTAGGGCAATGCATAGGTCCACAGGTGAGATAGAATGTATGTTGAGAGAATCAAACACACGATAAGGGACATCAGAGATCGAGAATGAGAAATTCAAGAGATAATGAACCATGTCCGTAGACTCATTACATTTAACGTAATGCAAGTGTAATGCAAATTGAGGCGCAATGTTGCGCAGGCCAGATATAGAACCAAAAAAAATGTTCAATTGTTCAAAAGTAAATGGTGATCGTAAACCACGATCGAAAGGGAACAGCGGGTTAACTGGACCGGTGTCGATTGAGGAAACGGAATATTCTGGAGATGAGATACTGTCCGAAGCAAGTGAGTGCTTGGACAGGTTGACTGTGACAACATCATCACACAAACCACCGAGGAAAGGAGGCAAGCGTACTTCAGGACTCAAAGGAGAGAGTGAGAAGCATGAGTCGCCGGTCGGAAGCGAAGTGTCCGAACAATCATCGTCCGAATATTGTTCGTCGAAGACTGGAGCGACAGTAGTGATTGGAGTCACTGGCTCAAGGTCGACGGTTGTCGATGTAGGTTCAGGGGTAACAGGTTGCACACAATGTACTTAAGTGGCACAGGCGAAGAGGTCACCAGCACGCACTGTTGCACCACTGACGATTGAATGAGAGCGGGAATAGCGTTCTCGTCACGTACATCGACTGTTGTAGTTAAAGCAATTGGTGTAGTGTGCACAGGAGTGGGCACATCAGCGAAATTGACGAATTTGACCGTAGAATTGTCCAGAACTGGTTTGGACACGCCGATGGCGTTTGTGACTGTCGGTTCCTGTGGCATTATGTCATCAGGGCTGTTTAAAACTACCAAGTTAGGCAATTTAGATAACATGAATGGAGTGTACATAATAACGTCGTCCACCGAGGTGGCAACGCGCCCTGACCTGTGAATGTCCATGTCCACACGCAACTTTGGATCGATGGTGAGGAAAGGATTCGAAAGAGTGAATCCATTCGAAGGATTACCAACAGGAATTGACATTTTGTCATTGCGGAAATCACAGATCGCATGATCGAGAAAATCGATACCTAGCAGGAAAGAGTGAGTTGTCGACTCAAGAATTTGAACAGTCAGAGAGACAGTGATGCTATTCGCAATTATCATATCGACTTGTGCTGCACCAATGACATCCAGAGGCTTCTGATCAGGACCAATCAAAGGTAGGATCAGATTAGGCTGAAATTTAAGATTCAGCTCGGAGGCCAATGTTCTGTTCATGACAGAACTGCGGGCAGCAGTGTCCAAGGTAGCCTCAACCATCGTGTTTGCAATTTGGACATTAATCCAAGGACGACGGTCAATTGTGGTACCAAGTGCGATTGTATTGATCGAACGACGAATGCCAGTTTGGTCATTGTCGTTTTGGCGGTTAGTGTTGTTGTGATTCTGGTTACGATTAGTATTGCCAACATTGTTGTTAGAATTTCGGTTATTGTTAGAATTACGGTTATTGTTAGCATTACGATTATTGTTAGCATTTCGGTTATTGCTATTGTGTCTGTTATTGTTAGAAGAACCAGAATGTGACTCATCATCTGAACCGCTGTTTGATCTAGAACTATTCTGATTGCCAGAGGAATTCTGGTTATTGCGGCCATTGTGGCCATGGGAACGGTTGTTGCGCCCGTTCCAATCAGAATGGTCATCATCATTGTAGCCAGGGCCATTGCTCTGGTCATTACCGTCATAGCGGTTATTTGATCCATTGTTGTAATTACGGTTGGATCGATTGGCATTGGAGTTGAAACGGCGAGTATTGTTAGAGAAATTATTGTTGTTATTTCTAAATCGATTGCCGCCTCCATTGCCTGAAGAGGACGAATTGATGGCCTCAAGGGCCTGGGTACGCATATAAATTTGATCAGTTTCGGCCATAATGGCTGCGCGCTGAAAGTCTTTATATGTGACCATTGTTGACTGGCGGATACGATTGACAAGGCCAGGCTCGAGTTTCATACAAGCAAGAGAAATCTTAGTAGCCTGAGACGAACCCGATTCAGTGACATCGAGCATCGTTTTGAGCCTATCCAAGTAAGAGTCAATGCGTTCGTCCTTATCGCGAGTAGCAGAAGCGAATTTGTTGCTCATGTACTGAATGTCGGCTTTGTTGCCCCACTGATTGAGGAAATCAGTGTACAACTGCGCCAGATCGGCAGCTTCATACGTGCGAGAAGAGCCACGAGCGGCATCGTATTCATCATACCAGTCTACTACATTGTCACCCAAAACCTTAACAAAATACTTGAAGCACTTCTCCTCGTTCCAAGCAGCGGCCTCTGCATAGTTTTTGTAGTTTGTCAAGAATTTCTTAGCATTCTCGTCAAGCAAACCCTCAAATTTGAGGAAAGGACATTTTCTAATCAAAGACAACAAATCATCATCGCGAGTTGCCATAGTGAACGAGTGCGAAGTGATAGGAGTGCCGGGTGGCGTAGAGGTTTGTGTAGAGGTAATGGGTGAAGTAACACTTGCAGTGGTAGTAGTGTTTGATGTTGTACTAGAAGACTGTCCGGCAGAGGACAGACCAGCTGGAGTGGGGGCAGCAGAAGCCACTGTACCACTATCAGACAGAAGAGGAGCAGGAGGTAACTGCTCAGGCGCGGTGCCTTTGTCGTCTGTTCTAGCGTCAAACAAGTCACACGCGTGCGTAGTAGCCGAACGAGGTTGAACTAGTTCGGTGGCAGATTTGGCGCCAAGTGGTGTATATACAATACTAGATTGCGTGACTGTAATGTTTTGACTAAAATTGAGTATAGTAGAAAAATCGAGATCGAGACAAGTGTCATCTGGATTTACCGGATGCTCGATGTTCTGTTTAGACGGAGAAAGGAAAGTGTCGTCGTCGTCCTCTTGGTTACTAGCCATACATGCTGCAATCGAGCAAGTGACAAAAGTAAACAAAATGCGAGTCTGCCGCCAGAGAAGACGCAGAAAATGGCAAAGTGAATCGCGCGCCAAGTATAAACACTCATAGACGCCAATGCGATTACTAATCAGAATGTTTGTCGGTTAAATTGTAAACAAACGAAGAAGTTACAACAAAACACGGTTGCGGCCAAAAAAGGATTGAAACTGCCAACAGGATGGACAGGACAATCAAAAAGTGCAAGCGAACATCCAAATGCAAGAGCAAAATTGGATAGACAGGAAATTGCAGTCGAATCGAAGCAAACGCAAATCGAAAGAGGCAAAATTAACCCAAAAAACGCGGCACAGAGCACAAGTCAGAAGATCGCAATGATACTTACAGAACTTGAAAGAGAAGGAGACACAGAGTCTAGCTTCGAGAGGCGGCAAAAGCACGGGGAACCAATGGTGCCACAGGTGCGAGGAGACAGGCTCGATGGAGAGACAAGTCGGATTCTGATTGAGCCAAAAGTCACGGACCACCAAAGAGAAGGTACAGGTGACTGGATGGACTGCTACACCAGCTGATGGAACAGGAGTGAGCAGGAATGACCAGGGACAGTCTTGACTCGAGAAGAGGGGCGAGAAGAGTTCCAGAGGAATGATCAGATTGGAATTTGATCGATCCGAGTTCCGTAGTCGTCACAAGGGACGAGAGTCAGTTTTGCGCGAGCGGGACACAAAACAGAGGAAATTTGGTGGAATTTTCGTTCAAAAATTTGAAGAACGGACTTTCGTACCACCGTTGCGGGAATCTTGACCGGGTAAGGTTCGTAAAACCGGAAGAACGCGCCAATGTAAACGTAATTGGACCATCGGGTAACGATCCAAGCGTTTAACATGAAGATTGGTTGGGTAATTGATTGATAGAAGGATTTATTGAGCTGAGAGAGATAACCAGTCACACTCAGACTCAGAACGAAAGTGATGAGTGAGTGTGCTGCTTGTGAATACATAGTCGAGTCTCATGTACATGTAATGGAATGAGACTCGAGAGAGAACTGTGTACGTGTAACGATAGAGAAAGGGAGTGGAACGGAAGTGATACGACTGTGAAGATGAATCATCTTTACAAATATTTGATTTCCCATATCACACTTTACCTTTCAATTGTTCATTCACATTCTATGTAAAACACAAAATTCTTGACCAGACTATACAGTAGAATATTCTAGAGTATCTAGACGGATTTATTAAATGGTAAACCAAAATAATAATTTCTCTTATTCAAATTTCATACAAGTTAAGCTAAAAATTTAAACAAAATTTTTTTTTCCATTCGAGAATGTATTATCATAGTTGAGAGTTTAACATCGCTTATCAGTTAATAAGCACGATGATGTAAATAATTGTAAAGGTTAAACTAAAAAGTTGTTTATGGTTTTTAGATTGCTTTGACATTGAATGGAGTGAATTGATTACAGACAATAGAATTTGCATTGTGATCTACTGACTATGCAACAAGACGGAGTATACATTTTATTTGAAATCAGTATTATATTTTCTCGCATTATGATTTCTAAAAGGTTTAAATAATTGAATTTATTATAACAAATCAATGCAATGAAGCCAACATTTTCTCTTTTATTACTTTTATATTCATGTCTCGATTGCTTAAAACAGTTTGTTAGGAACAAAAAAATGTGAAAATATGTTTTCCTTTATTTCTTTATTTAGTACATTTATGGCTTAAATAATGTTCAATTCCAAAGATGTTTGTAGATAATTTAAGCAACAGTGGAAGCACTTCTTAAAGGATACTTAGATTAAAAATTTGCTTCATTTTGCTTGCTACATTTTAAGTATTACTTAGGTATTTAATTCATCAATTCGTAGACAACAAAAATGTTTCACAATTTTAGAATGTATAGTGTTCATTTCAGTTTACAATTTGATATAGGATTTAATTACAGGTTCCTCAGATTCCTCTTCTTAAAAAGTAAATGTCTGCTTCTTGAAAGTCTTAATTATTTCTAACAATTTTATTCACATAATTGATACCTGTAAACGGTAGTAGAAACATCTTGCATGCTAGTAATGGTCTTTATTTTAATGGTTTATTCAAAAATTTAATTTAAATTTAAATTAGTTGTTAATGCAGTGTAGATGTTACGGGCAAAGTTAATAATTCAGCAATCTTAACACTGCCCGGGCAATGTTCAGAGACATAGATGTCTATTGAAAACTTTGAACTTGGCCCGGTCATAGTTAAGAATGTCCGGCTAAAGTTAACATTGTCCAATCAAGGTTGGGCAAAGTAAAATGTTATTCATTTTAACACATAATTGCAGACAATTTGAATAACAAATTAGCTATAAATCAAATAATTTCTATTTAACTATTGAATCTAACGTTACAAACAGTTTCTATGGTCAAAAAATTAATGTTAACTCGTGGAAATACATTTTCAAAAATTAACGATTTACAAAAAATATTGAATTTCTGAGAGCATTTAAACATTTCTATGGATTCAAATTCATAATTGATGCTAGGACATGTTAAGTTTGTCATAATATTGCAATTAAATTCAAAAATAAAATCAGTTAATGTTGGTTTAAATAGAAAATTTTAACATTGCCCAACTATGTTTGGTCATTGTTAACTTTAACCGGTCAATCTTAACATTGCCTGGGCAAAGTTCAGAGCTAAGAACATTTCTGAAAGGCTCTGGACATTGCCCGGGCAATGTTAAGATTGCTGGATTATTAGCTTTGCCCGTAACATATGACAAACTGAAACATTGTATATGACGAGTAATGATATCTCACATGACTAAGTTTAAATACTATTTCCAATTAATGAGGAAACATTCCTTTGTTTATTTGCAACGAAACAATTTCTTTTGAACAATAACAGTAACAATACAGAAAATGCTCGGGTCGCAAGCGACCCTCGCAAGGCGCTCCCGCGCCAACGCCCCACCCCCCCCACCCCCCTCCCAACACCCCCTCACCACCTCCGCAACCACTCCTCATGACCCGATCAATCTCAAATAATGATCTCATAAAAATAATGTTAATTAAATATAAAATTCGCTGATAAATCCTGGGCATTACCTAAAGGCATGATTTGAAGTTTTAGCTTTTTCGAGTGTTATTTATTTGACTAATAAACATATTTACAACATGAATGCCGTCATAAATCCAATGTTAAAATTTTTTGACATTTTTACTTGGTAAAATAGATCTCGATTCAAACACCATCCAAAATGTTGATTACGCTAAAAATTCATTATGATATAATGGTCATTGTAGTTCACAAATGGATTATGTCAATATTTCAATTATGTTTTATCAATACTGTAATTTTCTAATTACTGTTCGCTGGTAAAGTAATCTCAATAGGTCATACCAATGTATTTGACTTCGCTCGATTCGTAATAGTAGCGGCTCGACTTCAATATCTTCGCGTATATTGTCGTTCCTTATTTTGTCCTTCAAAGTTGTGTCTACCATTCTTCTCCTGAATCGAATCTTTGCAGACTGAATACCCAATCTTGTACTGTTTCTTAGGATTCACGTCTCGTACGTAAAGAATCGGAGTATACAGATTTGTTACTGGATGAACACATTCAGTTTGGTTGACCTTCTTTGTAAACCTCCGTTCGGAATTTTTATGTATACTACGGTATATCGTACAGGCCAATATGATACTTCTGTAAAATTCTCTGCCCTGTCGTCCATTGCTTTCAAAGGTTACGTCAAAGTATTTAAACTCGGCAATTGGTTTCAATTGGTCTCCTTCTACCTTGTACTTGACATGATTGGTCGTCTATAGATGAAACCAATAGCTCTTACCTTCTACGTTGATCTACATTCTGTTTAGATTTGAAGTGAATGATGAATTGAATATTCCGAGTGAAATTTCGATTCGTTTGATCACTTGGAAAAATGGATTGTTTAAAGTGTGATTCATGGTGTGAATGCCACAATCATGCTGACATAGAATAGATCAGAGATCAACATTGGTTTGATACAATTGGGACAAATATGGTTTGAACTGTGATAAAGATGGAGACGGTTTAAAAAGAATCCAACTTGTTTTAATAACAATCAACACTATCAACGCATATGTGCACAGACTATTGACAAATGACAGCCCAAAACACACAAAAGATCATAAACTTTAACAGATTGTAAGTACAAAATGTGAATAAGAATGGTCGAAACGGTGGTGTGGGGCAATGAGATAATACGGACAAAATCAGAATTGTAGAGATTGTTTGAGTTGGGGTTGAGATGGTTTGAGTTTGGCTGGTTAAGATGATTACAAACTGAACTTCAGTTACTGAAGACTTCGTTAGTAATATTGCTGTTTGTTTACATTCACATTGAGATGCTATGCAACGCGCGTACGCACTGTCGTCTGCCTGCAGAGCTGTGTGTGCCTGTGTGAGCGTGTACACGCTTTGTGCACTGCAGCAGTACAGTACAGTACAGTACAGTGCGTGATGAACGAATCGATGGAGATAGTAAATTCACCGGTGAAAGTATAACGGAGAAAACTGCTGTATTATTTTAGAGGTAAGTATAGATTAGATACAATGGAAATGTTTGATATTTTGTAGAGATGATGATTGTGCGTATTGGAATTTAAATTAACTGGGAATCGAAATGAGAAATCTGAAAAAATTCTTAACTAGTATAAAACCAGCAGCATGCGTTATGAAACCATTTTAATTTATTAAGAATAAGTAACGCCGTTGGCGTGAAGTCGGAGCCGGTGTATAACAGACAATAAGTCCGACACTCAATCACACAACCATTAGTTATACTCTTTTGATGACTGGATACTTTTAAAATTAAATTAAACAGATACAGTAATTTGGTGCAAGGTAGACACAATCACAGCACTTCTGTGTGGGAGTGTTTGTCACTGCGCATCCTCCATGCGCACAGCGGGCGCGCTGCTCGGCGTGTATGCTTGTCTGTTTCGCACACCCACTGTTGACACTCGGTCCCAACACATTTCTATGCAAAATTTTGAAAAAATCACTGCTCCGTTGCCCTTTGACCTATAGTAACCTATTTGGGCACTGCACATCTTCACCCCAACCAGAACATTGAGTTAAATTTTCAGACCGATCCATTGGGCCGTTTAGCCGGAATCCTCTACACAAGCCTTTTCCAATTGAGTCAACGCAGAGTCGTCACTACACTTACTCGCTCGCTTCGCTCGCTCGACGTTCCGCTCCGACAACAAGCTGACTTTTAGTAGTTTTTTGAATGGTAACCCAATATATTTTTTTTAAAATTTCTATTTCACAAAAATGTAAAATTAAATTTCGTTAAATAAACTCTTTACTATTAAGTTAAATCAAATTCAAATTAATAGAATCAGACTTTTTCATTGAAAAATTACAAATTTATTTGAATTATGCTTACATTTTGATTTTTTCCTTCATTTCCTACACGTCATGTATGGTTTCCCAATATAGAGACTTGAAAATATTACGACACTTACAAGTCTATAAATATAAATGTATTAGTTTATTTGCTATGATGATGTTTTAAAATGTTTAATTTTTTAAGTTACTTTAGCTTAATTGTTGAATTTAAAAAAATTTCTTTTGTTGATAGTGTATTTTGTAAATTTTCAAATTGATTCTGAATTGATTGATACATGTCGCTTCCTGTGATATAAACCCGAGGTGGTTAAGAATATATCCTGTTGTATTGTTTGAATTGCGAAGTCTAAAATGGTATTAATTAATTTAAAAATTCTTATTTGAAATAGAATTAAGTTGATTCTACAAGAAATTTTTCGCTTCTATAGAATGTTATGTAGTTTGTTTTGTTTTGTAAAATAATAATTTAATATTTTAATCATTCCAAATCAGCTGCCGTATTTTAAACTATAATTTAAAGATTTTTGTACCCGGAAAATGCGAGCCGGTTCTCAGACTTATCGGACTAACTAAAACTTGTTTTTTTAAAACAATAATTGGATTACTAGTCGATTGGTTGTGGTTGTTATTGATAATCATTAGTGTCTGGTCTTGTATGGGGATTGACAAGGTAGCATTGATTGTTTTAAAAGGTTTCATTACATGTTCTTTGAATTGTTTAAAATAAGTGTGAAATTTATTCAACGTTTATATTTGTTTAACAACACTTGGAAGCGTTAAGAAATTGTAGTTAAGACTCGTCCATTGTATCCATGCGCACAGTTTTTATATGATGGACACCAGAGGGTAAAGCAGTTTATTTGTGGGTGTTCAATAAAGGTCGTTACAATGGAAGTTGTGGTACTTATTTGAACGGTAAAACTGATTTCCAAATTAAAATATGTAACTTTCTTGAGATTAAATATAATGATTTTTCACACTACTTTTTGTTGGCTAGAATCATGTTGACTCAACATTGTTGAGGTAATTGGAATACTGTATAAAATGGTGACTCATTCGAAAATTACTGAATTTAATATTTAAAACTAAAACATTAAACATTACAAAATTCACAAATAAACTGTTTTTTCAAAAGGTAGAAAAATTTTCTTAATTATCAAGTTGTTAGCAAATTCACTGCTACAGCTTCTTTCTTATGTTGATTAATTTTGTTTTCAGGTTTAATGTAACCACAATCTTAACCGTTGCTTAAATTGCTTAAAGTTTCGATGATTACTTTTCAGTTTTGTAAAAGGTTAAATATTAACAATTTTTTTATTGCAAAAAAATCCTCCCCGTACCACAAATTAGATTTGGGGAGTTGTCAGAATCTTTGCGCCTTCATTTCTGAATGGATTTGCGTTTAGTAACTTAACCGTAATTTTGAATATTGTACAGTTTTCTTATGTAGAAGCAGTTTGGCTGTTGGTTTAAAAATTGCCATAATTTGATTTGTTTTTAATAAGAATAATAATCCAGTGCCAGTGCCGGGGCGGCCTGTACGCGAGGTACGCGGCCGCGTAGGGCGCAGACCATGTCCAGGGGCGCCGCTCGCGAAGCGAGCGGCAAATTTTTAGGGGTTCAAATTGTTTTTAGCTAATTTCTAATATGCTGATTGATGAAAATGAACAGAGAAGAGGCACCTTATCCCACAGATTTAGTTCCCAGATAATTTGAGAGCGCCCTATCCCACAGATTTAGTTCCCAGACAATTTGAGAGCGCCCTATCCCCACAGATTTAGTTCCCAGACAATTTGAGAGAGCCCTATCCCACAAATTTAGTTTCCAAACAAGTTTAGGGCGCCCTATCCCACAGATTTAGTTCCCAGAAAATTTGAGAGCGCCCTATTCCACAGATTTAGTTCCTAAGCAATTTGAGGGCGCCCTTTCCTACTGATTTAGTTCCCAATAAGATCTAACCGCCTAAATGAGTATCTCCCGCCCAACCCTATTCTGGGATAAGATCTAACCGCCCAATTGAGATATCTCCCCGCCCAACCTATTCTGGGATAACATGTATCAAAATTTTCAAAAACGTATATGCCCCCTACAACCAAGTAGGGGCGCCAAAATTTTTCCTCGAAAAATGTATAAGGTCCCCTTCTACAAAAAATCTTGCGTAGGGCGCCACAGACCCTCGCCCCGGCCCTGCTCATAAAGTCTCATTAGGTTTTCACTAACTAGACAATTGTCTAATGTTCTATTTCTTTTGGTAGTTGTGTCAAATCTGTCTGTTGTCTGAATATTTTATTTCAGTTTCTCACTTTAATGTTTGCACAATAATTAATTTGTTAACTAACGGCAAAAGCTTCATTGTATCATTCTTTGTTAAATTTAAAGGTTAAATCAATGAGAATTAACAAAAACAATTCATTTTCCTTTCAACAGATGGTAGCAGATGCTCACAAACTATTTATAGTTTATGCCTTCTTTAATATCATTTACCAAGTAATTAAGTCTTCATCAGGTAATGCACCATCTATAAATAGTCTCTAAATCGCTTCTATCTGGTTAATCTACAAATAGAACTCAGCTGAGTTTGAGTGGTGATCGTAGTATTACTTTGTTTATGCCTTAAACTTTATGGAAGCTGCTGAGTGACTTATTACGTTAATGACGTACACAGATATTAGCCAGAAAGATTAAGTTTGTAAAGACACATTTAATTTATTATTAACACAATAGATTAAAAATTATTAAAATGATTTTGTCTAGTTGAAAATTTTCTTGTATTAAAATGGTAATCTGATTTTTTCTCATCTCAATTTTGAGAAAAAAATAACTTTTCTTTAAATTGAATTAGGTTAATATTTCAACATTAAATTTCAAATTGTCCATAAAGATTCCTTAATTCAATGGTCACAATCAATTAAATTATTTATTCTTTTAAAATAAAATTCTTTGAATAATTTTTAGCGAGACTTTGTAGAGTCGCAAGCTTATGCTATAGTCATCGTGTCTGTCTGACCGTCCGTCCGTCTGATCTGTAAACCTTGTCCATATCCTGAGAGAACCGTAGACCTTAAAATTACCAAATTTGGCATACATACACTAGGGCGTATATGTAATCGAATAGTCACACAAAACTGGGCGCCATGGATCATGACGCCCATTCTGGTAAACAAATGTATTCTGAGAGAACCGTAGACCTTAAAATTACCAAATTTGGTATACATACACTAGGGAGTATATGTAATCGAATAGTCACACCAAAACTGGGCGCCATGGATCATGACGCCCATTCTGGTAACAAATGATATTTCTTAGAAAAACCGTACAATCTAGAATTGAAAGATTTTGGATAGATAAACTTGTGAACATGTAATCGAATAGTCGCATTAACTTGGGCGCCATGGAACAATTCCTGGGAGCGCCAAATAAAAAAAAAGACTTTTGTTGTCACCTACGTGGAAAATGATGAACAAATGTGTTGCATATTTTTAATAAAAATATTGGTCCCAATGCACCTCTTTAGTGATCCAAAATGAATCAAATAAAGTCGTTTTAAAAAGTTTCTCAGTTGATAGTTGGTTTCTGTTTTATTTTTAAGAGTCTCGCACTTTGCCTGGCTTGCCAGACAATCTTATTTTTATTTGTGTATGAAGACGAATGAACAAAAAGATATCGACTTACTACAAATAATATATCCGTTCTGTGAATGCGTAATTCCATTAGTTTGCTTTAGTTTTATGAAAGGTTACCAGAAATTAATTGAACAACAAGAACGTCTAGCTACTATTGAATTGTCTTCTGTCTCACAGTCTAAGTGTTCGTTTCATCTCATCTTATAAATTCATCACATATCAGCATAATCATACACAACAACGGTTGAAAAAATGCATCTTTTATCATCATACATAATTTTTTAATTTTTACTGAGATGATTTAAAAACACGAATTGGATAGTCGATAAAAACGGCAAATCTAGTTACTTTCTTCATCTACTTTTTCATTTTAATATGATAATATTCAACTTTAAATAATGCGTTAACAAAGAGCATTGAAGGTTAAACAATTTTTATAGATTATACTTAATTTGTTTATAGATAAACTTTCAACAAACACATTTTAATGCACTTTATCATACACTCAACTTATGAAATATTTCAAATGGTATTAGTTTTTTAGTTTGTTTTTTTTCTGTCTTTTTCATTTGTCATTTGAGTGCTATGTTTAGCTTTCTACAAAATGGATTTCTATTTTTTACTGTTTCTTTGCTCAATTTAATTTATCAGCAAACTTTCAATTAAATTCTTGTTTGACGCGTATAAAAGGTAATATCATACTATAAATTAATGAGTCTATCAAAGTTTAGTTAGCAAATACAATACATAATAAATGACAACCACAATTACAAATCTTCAAACATTTTCTACGTTAATTACGCGTCGCTTCATGTTGCTGCATTGGTTCGGTTGATGAGTTTTTTTATCATATACACATTTTGTTTGGCACTTATTTAATTAAATAGTTTAGCTAAGTTGCAAATTAAAGGTTTTTTATTATATAATTGAATTTCAAAAATGTATTTTTACGAAAAACAGCAATTTTTTTCAGTTTGGTCCTTTCAGATTTTTTTAAAACTTAAATATCATTGTATAAAACAAGACAAGATATAAGCTTTTTGAAACAAAGTTTTTAATCCGAAAGGAAAAAAAGGTTATTAAAATTTTTTTATTTGTTTTCAGAGAATCACACGACAAGTTAGATAAAAGTTAGAATTCGAGATTGTTCCAGTATTTTAAAGAAAGGTAACCAAATATTTTAACTAGGATCAAGTTTGGAAATCATATGATTAAATCTTTAAGAGATCACATCGATTAGTGTTTATCAAACTAATTACACACTGTCGAACACATTTTCAGAGAGATACTGAATGTTTTTAGCGAGACTCTTTTAGAGTCGCAAGCTTATGCTATTGCCATCGTGTGTCTGTCCGTCCGTCTGTAAACCTTTGTCCATATTCTGAGAGAACCGTAGACCCTAAAATTACCAAATTTGGCATACATACACTTGGGCGTATATGTAATCGACTAGTCAAACCAAAACTGGGCGCCATGGATCATGACGCCCAATTTTGGTAGCGCCAAGTTTTAAAAAAGATTTTTTGTGGTCACTACGTTGAAAATGATGAAAAAAATGTGTTGCACATTTTAAATAAAAATATTGGTCCCAATACACCTCTTTAGTGATCCAAATGGATCAAATAAAGTCGTTTTAAAAGTTTCTAAGTTGATAGTTCAAGTTTCTATTTTTTTAAGAGTCTCGCACTTTGCCTGGCTTGCCAGACAATCTTATTTTTACTTTTACTTTGAAGCTGCTTCCATCAGCTTTGATAAACTCATTTGTTGCCAAGTAGGAGAAATTGTTGTTTTTCTTAGTAAACGTTTTCTGTTTGTCTCGGCTTTTGTTCAGTTTTGTTTCAACTTTTTTAAACAAAACCATCAAATCATTTGCAACAAAATTCTTTGCGTCAACATTGTGGTGGTTTGATTTTTTTACGGTTTATTGTGATTTATAATTAGTTCTGGATGTTTATGTTCCGGTGTGCCAAAAGGTTTTTTGTAATCATTGTGTTTTTCTTATTTTAATTTAGGTTTTTTAAATAAAAATAACATTCAAATTCAAATTCTATGTATTTTATGTCAACGCAACACTTCATCCCTTTCTACAAAAAGTAAGTAGGTTCAATTTATTTCTAGGATAAACTCAGTCTTTAGTGGGAAAAATAATCAGAAGTAGAAACTCTTGTTTAAATATTTTCAATTGAAACTAATATGTCAAGAATGTTTCAAGGAAAAAATTAAAAATGGCAAATGTTTAAAAAAGGTTGAATAAATATAATTAGCTGAGCGAAGTGAACGAACGAACGAACGCACGAGCGATAGCGAGTGCGTGAGTGAGTGAGTGAACGTAGCGAAGCACTCTGTCATCACTTGAGAAAACCGTTTCGACTTTTCAATGGGAGAAAACGGAAGCATTGTAACAGAGGGGGAAATGTCAGGTTTTTCTTGTAACTGTGTTAATCGCTTGAACGAGTTCACTAAATTTTACAAATGAGGCCTCTGGAGATTAAGCTACTAATAAAGGAGGCTAAGTTCGTTTGGTGAAAAAATCCATGAATGTTTAGGTAACTTCCGGTCAGGTAATGTCGGTTTTTAATGTATTCTCTATGGGAAATAGCGATTATCACCTCTATTTTGCAGAGGCTGTAGAGAATTTATTCTGTTGAGTATTGACATGAGGGACACACCAAATTAATCGTTGAACTATGTAGATTATTTCCCGCCATTAAAAACTTAGACATAACTCTTATCAACTCAGCAATCTACAGTCAAACACAAACATTCAGAGTGTGGCCTAATGTCGGTAATGCAATGTATTTCCTATGGAGACTGTGTCCATAGCAAAAGTAAATGGACATATGTACACACAAACATTGCATTAAGAATATATTATATTTTCTGTAGGAAATCAATTGAACAGTGTCCAGTGAATTGATGCTATTGAAGATGTAAATGATCCAAATGGATCAAATAAGGTCGTTTCATAAGTTTGTCAACACTATTTCCCAAACAACATACAATTAGGTCCTATTGCTATTGATGGCAATGTAATCGATCCAAATGGATCAAATAAGGTCGTTTCATAAGTTTGTCAACACTATTTCCCAAACAACATACAATTAGGTCCTATTGCTATTGATGGCAATGTAATCGATCCAAATGGATCAAATAAGGTCGTTTCATAAGTTTGTCAACACTATTTCCCAAACAACATACAATTAGGTCCTATTGCTATTGATGGCAATGTAATCGATCCAAATGGATAAAATAAGGTCGTTTCATAAGTTTGTCAACACTATTTCCCAAACAACATACAATTAGGTCATATTGCTATTGATGGCAATGTATGTGATCCAAATGGATCAAATAAGGTCGTTTCATAAGTTTGTCAACACTATTTCCCAAACAACATACAATTAGGTCATATTGCTATTGATGGCAATGTATGTGATCCAAATGGATCAAATAAGGTCGTTTCATAAGTTTCTCAACACTATTTCCTTCAAACAACATACAATTAGGTCCTATTGCTATTGATGGCAATGTAATTGATCCAAATGGATCAAATAAGGTCGTTTCATAAGTTTGTCAACACTATTTCCCAAACAACATACAATTAGGTCCTATTGCTATTGATGGCAATGTAAGTGATCCAAATGGATCAAATAAGGTCGTTTCATAAGTTTGTCAACACTATTTCCCAAACAACATACAATTAGGTCCTATTGCTATTGATGGCAATGTAATCGATCCAAATGGATCAAATAAGGTCGTTTCATAAGTTTGTCAACACTATTTCCCAAACAACATACAATTAGGTCATATTGCTATTGATGGCAATGTATGTGATCCAAATGGATCAAATAAGGTCGTTTCATAAGTTTGTCAACACTATTTCCCAAACAACATACAATTAGGTCATATTGCTATTGATGGCAATGTAATCGATCCAAATGGATAAAATAAGGTCGTTTCATAAGTTTGTCAACACTATTTCCCAAACAACATACAATTAGGTCATATTGCTATTGATGGCAATGTATGTGATCCAAATGACTCAAAACACAAGGTCGTTTCATAAGTTTGTCAACACTATTTCCCCAAACAACATCCAATTAGGTCCTATTGCTATTGATGGCAAGGTAAGTGATCCAAATGGATTCAAATAAGGTCGTTTCATAAGTTTGTCAACACTATTTCCCAAACAACATACAATTAGGTCCTTGTTTATTGATGGCAATGTAAGCGATCCAAATGGATCAAATAAGGTCGTTTCATAAGTTTGTCAACACTATTTCCCAAACAACATACAATTAGGTCATATTGCTATTGATGGCAATGTAATCGATCCAAATGGATCAAATAAGGTCGTTTCATAAGTTTGTCAACACTATTTCCCAAACAACATACAATTAGGTCATATTGCTATTGATGGCAATGTATGTGATCCAAATGGATCAAATAAGGTCGTTTCATAAGTTTTCTCAGCTTTACATCCCAAATCGCTCAGCTATACTGCTCGCAGTAAATTCTAGTTAAATGAATAATAACTTCGAATAATTATCACTATCTCGGTACACTACACAATAAATGACACTTACACTTGAATATGGTTTGATTAAAATTTAAAAGAAAGTTGTTATTAAATCTTAAATTGTAGAGTTTTTATTATTATTATTAAATTTATTAAACACAATTCAAACATGGAACATGTGGAAAACAGCAACAGTTTTTCGAGGAATAGCTTTTAGAGTTGTGTGTTAACTTGGTTTAATTAAAATTTATCTTTGTATCCATTAATCAGTTTTTCTTAGTTTGTTTTCTGAAATTTAGACACTAAAAATAATTAATCTTTTTGATAAATTTGTGTTTACAAAAGGTTTCATTCATGACAAACTTTTGGCTTGAAGCAATTCGAATTAAAAATGTTACCTCATGAACTCAAGTCTCGACCTCAAATCTCAACTGGAAATCATTTGTCTGTTGGAATTACATGACAATGCAATGTAAGAAAGGTTTAAAATTTATAAATTTATAAAATTCTTGGTCACACTTTAACAATGAGAATTTTTAAATTGATATAATTTTGTTTGAGATTAACAAATGAGTCATTTACAAAATCTGCACAGACATCGTAATAAAAAGGTGGTATTTTATCATTATTCTCTTTCAATTTATTCACATACATTTCGATTTTTAAATAACTTGGATTTAGGACGATAAGTGACTTATTAGACGCGTGTGACGTGCATAGCTGACAACAATTAATACAAAACTCCTAATTAATTTTGCAAATTTATGATTAAAGACAAAATGGTTGCATAAATATTTTATTGTTGACTTACTCCATCAAAAATGATTTCAAAAAAAATTCTGACGTTGCTTTCACCAGCAAAATTTAAAGGTTTATTATTTTATGTACTACTACTATGTAGATTACTTATTTTTTTACAAACAATCTAGAAAGCGATTTTAAAAACCTCTCATATAACTCAACTTTTTGTAAATGTTTCCTGTCATTTTTAATTTTTATGAATTCAAATAGAACACACACATCATTGACACACTAAGAAATTCGTTAGTTTTAACTCGTTCATTTCAAAATACAAAATTGCTTTGAAACGATAAAAATAAGAGGTTCAAAAAAATTATTTGTTTCTCTCTTATCAGATTATGACGTTTTATTGAAGAAATCCTACATGTATTGCATGGAATCAATTTTAAATAACAACTCAAGTGTAAAATTTATGAACGATACATTTTGTGTTTTAGAAATAGTCACGATTTCTTTTCATAATTGTTATTTGTCATTAATTTCGTTGAGAGTATTTACCAAGTATTTTCAAATGGTTTAATCGAATTTTATTAAAATCGTAATATTAATTTAATATTTTGTCCAACAGTTCGTTCGACATCTCGTCACATTTACTTCCTTTTGACTGTTGTGCCGAGTCAAATTAAAATGCTTTTAAATTCACTGCAGCATTATACATGTCTGCAAAATTAGAAAATTTTAAACAAAACTAAGTGCATTTAATTTTTATTTTAATTCATTAAATGGCGTTCTTGTGTAATGTAAATGTTGCAAATGGATCAAATCCTAAGTTTATTAAAGAATCAATATGTTTTAAAAGGTTAATCATTTTTTTCTAAACTCAAATTCATATCTTCAAATGCGTAACTGCTAAGTTCTGTACTTTCGGAATTTGCTTTTATTTTGTTGTCAATTTTAGGATTTTTTTTGTAAAATTTCTTTCTAAATTCTTCTGGCCATGTTTCAATGGGTTATTTTGCTTGATGCGTTTGCGTTGAGTTTGGGTGTGCACTGAGGCCACTCACCCTGCCACTGGCCGTTCCAGTCACAAGTGAATTTGTGCTTTCTGTTTGAGCCTCCCAGCTCGACAAAAGAATCATTGCAGTAGACTTGCACATGGTCGAGTTCCACCTGTCCGATAACACCGGTCTTTTGGATTTCGAGTTTTCCACAGTCGGGAACAAGCTTTCCATTGATTGTCTTTTTTTATAAATCTCTCCAACAAAAAGCGCCTCAAGTGCTACAGTTTTATTTGCTGTTTTGCTGTTGAGAATCTCCGTCACCAGATAGTCAGTTTTATACTGTTCGGTGTCATTTTCTATGGCCGTTTTGAGGTCGCAAAAGAAGTAAAACCCCAAAACCTCAGCGTCTTTAATCTTCTGTATACTCGTGTGCTGAAGTTTGCACTCTCTGAAAAATTTTTAAATAGGTTTTGTATTGTTTTTTGTTTGTTCAAAAAATGTGTCTCACCTGTGTGTAATATTCACGTTTATAACTGGAGTATCTTTGCTGCCACTCTCGTTGCTCAAGCTAAAGTACACCAAGAGGAAAGCAATTTCAATCTTTCTGTCAAATTTGACTATCCATCTGAAGCAGCTGGAACCAGAAACGGACAAGCCAATTTCCGAACTGATTCTGTGGAAGTGAAACGAGTTTGCCGGCGAAAGAGACTTTGAAGCATCCGTTTGGTTCAATTCAAGTGACAAAATTCGGTTATTGCTGTCTTCACAGTGAAAGGCCTCCAGCCTGGACTACTTTGGAGCTAACTGCCTTGCCTATATAATGTATAATGCAAATCATTAATAATTAAATGAATCAATGGCTTGTAATTAATAAATTTAGTAACTATACCAATAAAAATAGTTAGCTTACCAATTAGTAAATTTTCCCCCCAATAATTCAATTCTAAAGGGGACAAAATAGTTATATTGCCGAAAAGCAACTAACTAACTAACTAACTAACTAACTAACTAACTAACTAACTAACTAATTAACTAACTAACTACGGACAGTGTGAATACGCACCACATCGAGCTTGTGGACCTTGCCACTGGCCATGTCGACAAGTTCTATTTTGGACATGATGCGGAAATTGGTTCTCTTCGCACAATACATTGATGGTTTCGTTCTCAGAAAACTTGTCAGGCGAATTGAATTGAATGCGAGCATTGGGCGGTAGGTTGGGTCGACCACACGTTTCAAGTACTTTCTCCTCGTAACACTTTGTAATTGGGACAATTAAAATTGTCCCAAGAAGCACAATAAGTAATTTTTTTAAAAAGAGTTGCATTTTTATAGCACTCTCGGGTTGAGTCAGACTCAGGCTGAAATGCCAATGAGAAGACTCATAGGAAGGTTTTTTACGATACTGACAAACTAAGAGTTTTCCTTGTTGTGTTGTTGATTAAATTGTCACAGCCAAACAACATATAGCGAAACGTGAATCGTAAAATGGCGAGAAGCTAACTTTAGGGAAATTTTTTGTCACATTTAATATATCTAAATAAATTAACCTTCTAAGTTAGGGGAATATCAAGACGCATGAATTTTATTGTTGTGTATGTATTGAGTGTTTTCTTTTTTATAATACGATGAAGAATACAGATTTTTATGACATAACATGCATGTCTGAGTCAAGCTTAGTTTATGTCGTATTTGACTGTTTGATTAATTTGGGAAATAACTAATATAAATTTGATGTTTTTCTAATTAAAATTAACGTTTTAGGGCATTGAAACTCGATTACTTTACGTTTTAATAACTGTTTAAAGCAACTAAAGTTTTAGTGACATTTTCATTCGTTTCATTTGTTTCATTGTTCACTTTGTTTTTCGTTTTCTTCTACATCGTTGACATTATTTGAAAGGTTACTAATTTTTTTAATAAAATTAAAATTAAAAACCATAATTTTGAGACAATTGAGACAATTTGAATTGCTTTGCCTATCGTTTAAAATGGTTATATTTAAATCTGATTTTTGTGTGTTTATTGTTATGTTTGCTTTTTTCTTCTTCATAGATTTTCAAAAATTCCAAACATGCATTGCACAAAACACTCTATGATTGTCACTCTAAAATTGTCGCAAGGTTTGTTTCAATTTTATTTACTGTAAAATGTTTCAAATTAATTCAATAGTATCTAATTTGTTTTATTTAAAAAGGTAAAAACCATTTCAAAATGTTTAGCAATTTACTAAAAGATTTTCTTCAAGTTTTTCCTGCTTTCAACTATTTTATTGGAGTACATATGCTTGATAGTTTCTGAAAATAACTATTGTATTAACTGGTAAAAGTATAAAAGCGTATAGTCTTTCTTAATTTTGACTTAACAAACAAAATGGAAAGCGAACAAATTCAGACACAAATGAATTCAAAGACGGTTCATGATTATTTCAAGACGTTGTATTTTAAAAAGTCAGTCTTGAGAACAATGAGCATTTCATTACTTACATGAATATGTATATCTTTGTAAATTTTATTTTGGAGAATCTTTGTGAATTTAGAAAGAACACATTCGATAGAATTGTTTGGCTAGCTAATTAATCTTTTCTGTTATATATTTTTTATAAAATTCGTAATAAAATGAATTTTTATTTATTCTACAAAAATTCAGAAATGTTTACAATTACAGACTCTGCATTTCTTAATCCATATTTTAAAATCAATGCAAGATAACCAACTTTTAGGGGAAACGTTTTTTGTCTTTAGCATCAAAAAGAACAATCGTGAGGCAGAACACAACTACCCGTGTACTGTCTTTGGAAACCTTCTTTACAGAAACAACCTCGGTGACAAATGGTTGGACACATTTGGCGTTTTTTGCTCTCATGACAGCTGCGGGCGCATTCCGAGTCACAGAGCGAATAAGTCTCGTTCAGACTGCATTTGGCTTCTAACTTTTCCGCTATAGGCAATATACAAAGTTATATCTTACGAGTTGAAATGTTAGCACCATCATGATTTCCAATTGGCGAAATAGACTCGCAAAGTTTGTTCTTAGAATTTCGTATGTATCCAGTGTTGCACACACAACTGGGCTTAAAGTGTTCAAAAAGACATTCTGGTCTTGGGCTGTCCTGGGTGCGAATGCATGGCTCGCCAATCACATCCCAGTACTCGTTGGGGCCGCACTTTTTAGCTGCAACAAACAATGAACGCGCGATAATTGACACATTGACAAAACTAAGTCACTCACGACATTCGACACTGGGAACACAGGTGCCATTTTTATCCATGTCCCGAACAAATCCATAGTCACAGAAGCAGCCTGGTTTGCAACTTGTATCAATGCTGCAATAGATTGGAACATTCTGGTAGGTGTCACAGGTTGGCTCACACTTTGAACCACAGAAGCTATAATGCTCGTTTGAAGCACATTCTGGATAAAACAAAATCAATTTGAAATCAAACCGAAAGAATAACATAATCTTACTAGGACAATCCTCGACCGGAATGCATTGCCATAGGTGATTCCTCACATGTTCCGGTGCACATTCACAACCGCCCCAACAGTTAGCACGGCAAGGCTTTCGGGCTGGGTCTTCACAACTGGCTGGACAGCTGTTTGAGCAATTGGAAGGTATTTCCGTTTTGGACGAACAGAGCTCAAGAGATGGCAAAAAGGCAGGCGATGAGCCAATTGAGAAAGAGGCAAAGTTAATTGAAATTATGAAGAAGGCCCAAAGTGGGTGAAATGGAAACATTTTGTTGGTATCGAGAGGACAGAGCCAATTGTTTTGTCACTAGAGCTAGTCACTTGTGAGTGTCAGTCTTTTACCAACCAGGAAACTGAGGAAAACCAGTTTGTTTGGTTTAAGTTTGTATGCAAATGACGAGCCACTTCTTACTTGTTTCACTAGTTACACACAAACTTCTAATCGAAAGAAGAAAACCCGATAAGACTACATTCAATGGATTACGAACAGAGATTCAGTCTGTGACAGTCTGAACACAATCACCACTTATCATCACATTGGAAAAACCAATGTTATTTACGTGCTTGAACGTTCATCTTTTGTGCTGTGAACAACAATATTATCACTACTTGTGTTTTGGCCTTGTCACATTATCATTTGCATGTGATTTGCTTGATTGATTGTGATAATCATTATATTTTTTCTAGACCTACATAGAAGGAGACTCAAATTTCGAAGCTGTCGTTTCTCGATTTATCGCTAGGCGAACGTCTCCTTGTTTTCATGTTGTAATATTGCGCTGACATTGTAATCACTTTTTTTTGTTCACCATGTTATTCTTCATGAATTTTCTATATATATTTTTAAAAATTGAAATATGCAATTATTTAGATAATTATATTTGTTGGTTGAGTTTATAACTTGTTTCTGTTTATTTTGAGCTTTATACGTGCTTTTGAATTAATTAAGGAAACAAATTAACAAAAACTATTTAAAGACTTATTTTGCAATCACTTTGTTTTAGCGTCAATAGATACCAAGTCAAATTAAAAGGTTAAATTAGCTTAACTCAACAGTTCATTTTCTTTCCAACAGATGGCAGCTGGTGCTCAAATGTATCAATTATTTATCAATTTAGATTTTTTTAATATCAGTTGCCGAGTAATTAACAAGTCTTCATCAGGTAATCATCACCATCTAAAAATAGTCTCTGGTTAATCTATAAATAGAACTCATCTGAGTTTGTCTGTTGATCAAAGTAGGTAATGCTTGGATTATTAGTGATTTATAACGGTAATGACGTACAGACATTAACCAGAAAGATTAAGTTCATAAATGACACAATTTAGTTTATAATCAACACAAAGGGTTCTTACATTATAAAAATTATTTAAAATTGATTTTGTTTAATTTAAAATTTACTTGATAATATTTTTCATTTTCTGTGGGCCAATTCACAGTATAAGAAATGTCCATCAATTCCACAATTTTCCAATAATTGTTTTTTCTCTAATA
The DNA here is from genome assembly GCA_023373905.1 of Rhizoglyphus robini. Taxonomy (NCBI): domain Eukaryota; kingdom Metazoa; phylum Arthropoda; class Arachnida; order Sarcoptiformes; family Acaridae; genus Rhizoglyphus; species Rhizoglyphus robini. The sequence goes on from JAKIJQ010000195.1 coordinate 202,037, forward strand.
AAGATGAGAAATAAAAACAATAATTTTGAAACAAATGAGAGAAATTAGATTGGTTACAGCTTGCTCATTTAATAATGATAAATATTTGAATTTAAAATATATTTTTTATCACTGATTTTTTAAGTTGTTGGAAGTATGTTGGAACGATTTCTAAGGTCTATAAATGGTAAATCATTACTTTTTAAATTAAATACATTTTATGGCCACAAATGACAGTAAAATTTGTAATAAAATAATTTGATTCATCCTACCAATGTTCAAAGTGGTTTACAATTACATAGTCTACATTTCTTGATTCATATTTTTAAATCAATGCAAAAAATAACCAACTTTAAGGGGAATCGTTTTTTTGTTTCAACATTTTCGCTACAAGTTGCTGCATTTCATATTTTTTCTTTTATGATAGCGTTCATACATTTTGATTGAAGATTTCTTTCATGGAAATGGGGAGATAGTTTAAAGGTATTATTTTATATGGCAATTTAAATTGTTTCATTTGTATAGTGTTTTTCGCAACTGTATTTTTTCAATTTTCTTCTAAAATAGAACCAAAAATGTCCACATTTTTATTGACAGTTTTATTTGTTTGACTTTATTTTTGTTTCCGATTCGGACTTAGTTATTTTTGCAATCACCTTATCACTCGACCTCTCATATTTCATCTCTTATCAACATTGTCATTGTACTCGTCTTCTGATTTCCTATCATTTTTGTGTGGAAATTTTTATTATATTATCAACATGATTAATTGGTTTTTACAAGGTCATTTAGGATTGAAGTTTCACTGGACCATGGATCAACAGAGCCCAACGATCTTTGAGAAGAAATGAGATCTGATTACGGATCAGTACCGTTACGATGCGAACGTTCTCTTCCGCAAGGAAGCCTGTATTCAACCTGTAGCAGAAAGAAGAGAGTCAACGGGTTAATATTTGGGTATATTTGAAGGGGGTCATACACAAATTACTGTATACATGTAAGACTCATTCCATAGGGTAACAAATCCATCTAATTTGGTGCAGTTCCTTAACCATTTAATTATAAAAGCTTCTAACCATCATATTTGGGGTTGTTCTTTAACTATCCTATTAGGGTAATTACTTTTACTATCTAATTGGGGTAACTACATAACCATATTCGAGTAGTCAATATCCCGAGGTCATACACAAATACAGATGATCACGATATCTATGAAGAGTGCATAATACTCACCAGCGCTTTAACACCATCTTCCACCAGAATTCCATATCAGGGTTGAATCCAAACTGCAGTGCTTCGTTCTCTTTGTCCTTGCTTCTTGGGATCCGTAACCCGAAGACGCAGCTCCACCCTGAAGCGTCATAACTCGCCACCGCTTCGTCCCTGTTCACAAATTCCACACCTTGAATCCTAAGAATCTGTGTGGGGATACTCCGCCGGTTGCCATCTCCCCAACATGCACATACCTCTAAAGTTAATAAGAATTTTGGCGTTAAAGAAACGTCATACAGCTTTATATGTGATTGGGCTTTATGAAGGTTCATTCCTTACAACTTCCAACTCGTCCTCAACTTCTTTAATTAATTAATCAGAAAGTCTTTTTTTAAAATGCAAAAATAAAATAGAACAAAAACATCCTATTTAAATAAACAACTTTTTAATCAACATAGTCAATCAACCCAATAATACGAATAATTCAAGAATTTTTTTGATGTACAAGTGAAAACTTGGCATAGCTGATCAAACTGTGGTAGAAAGGAGAGCCAGGAGCATGGGATTGACCAGTGACAGCAAGAGAGCAGAGAATGATGATGATCTGGATGTGTGAATGTATAGCAAAAAGGCATTGGTTGGTTTTCGTCTCTGGCTGTTTTTCACCGTGCTCGTATATACCAAAGGCAATTGTGGAATGTAACATTGTATAGTGAAAAGAGCATAATTAACGACAGATGCGAACGCAATCGCCCGATTGTGAACAGTTACGCAAATCTGATGCAACTGTTGGTAATGGGTTAATGAGAGTACGCCACTTCTGGTAACTTTGGGTATGGAGGCAGCAGAGAGCGTTGTACAGGGAAGTAGGCGTGTAGGAAAGGCACTGTACGATGACGTCGTTTTAGAGTTACGCTGAAGATCACTCGACAAATACAACTAAATCCAGTTTCGAGTTGGTGGGCAACCATGAGTATAGGAATGAACGGGTTATATTATTTTTGGTTCCTAATTTCTTTTATTTACAGTGTATTTTATCGGTTAATTTTAGCTAAACAAGAAAATGCTCTGGGTCGCAAGCGACCCTCGCAAGGGCGCTTTCGCGCCAACTCCCCACCCCGCCCACCACCCCACTCCCCTCAACCCATCTCTCCACCACCGCACGGCATTTTAAATTGATCGAGATCAAATTGTTACATTATTCAAGATTTTATTTAATCGAAAACACTGTACTTTCGAATAACATTGAATACATTTGTAAATTATTGGGACCGATCCTTGTAGAGATCAATTTCTATTGAGCTATAGCAGCGACAACCTACGGACATAGCGGTGATGATGAGAGGATTATGATATTTATAAATTGAATTAAAGTTTAGTTTAGTGAATGAACTGCATTTGTACAGATAACAAACAAATCACCCAATCAAATCGTCACAAAGCCTCATAAAAGAATGTCAAGATCTGACATTTTTCACATGGTAAAACGCCAAGTGGTTGTATTCTGACTACTGTTTGCTTCTTACCGTAATCTCAGTAGGTAGCCATATCAAATGGTGTAACAAAAGTAGTTGGCATCTTGCAATCCATTAAAGTAACGGCTCGATTCTAATATCTCGCGTATATTTTCGTTCATTATTCGGTGTTTTCGATTTGCGCCCACCATTCATCTCTGGAATAAAATCTTTGTTGTATACCGTATTGTATATGGATTTGAACACTGTTAGTTTGGTTCCTCATTTTTTGCTTTTCCAACAAAGGTGCATCGTTCGGAAAGTATTCGCAGTTTAGGACCGTGTACTATTTCTCAACTCTGTCGTCTATAACTTGCAAAAATCACTCCCTAAGTATTTGAATTCGTAATTTGCTACTCAACTCTATGCTTTTTCCACTTGTGCTTGATTCTGACGTATCTACATTGATTTTTATTTGTTTAGATTTATATGTCAAATGGAGTTGATTATTTGTGTAACGATTCTTGTCTAGGCAAATTGGTCAGGTTAGTCGTGATTCTGTGACTACCAAAGTCATGCTGACATTGAAAAAATCTGTGACATCCTCAATTACATTAATTCAATTGGCATATAGAAGCAATAATCATATCCATAAACTCATTTGAAGTAAATGAGATGAAGATTTAGGCTATCAATTGAGCACTGTTATAACTATTTATCATCATCACTGTGATTGACCACTATAATCGTTGTGAGAAGCTCAACGCTGGTTAGCACAGACTAAAGCACAAACACATAAACGAAAATAAATTGCACTTTAACAGATTGTATTTACAAAATGTGAATAAGAATGCTCGAAACAACTGTGTGGTGCAATAGATGTTGTTGTAAGTCGAAAAAAGGATCGAATCAGCATGGTTGCGATGGGTTTGGAGTTAGTTTTGGAGTAGGTTGAGTTGGTTGGCTGAGATAATAACAAACTGAAGACATTAGTTTGCAAGTACATCTTTTTAGTTAAAACAGTAGTAGATCTGTCAGTTTTATGCTTAGTGCACATTGTTTACATTCAGATTGATAACATTCAGAACAACGCACGTACTGCAGTCGTCTGTTTGGCTGTGTGTGCTGCTTGCTAACTGCTTTCTGTGTGTGAGCGCGTACACGCTTTTGAGTGTGTGAGGCGAACAATCGGTGAATGAATAACGAAATCATCGATATTTATTTCTATAACAGACAGAGACTCTCTCTCCTGTATTATTTTAGAGGTAAGTAGAGTGAATTCTACATAAAAATTGTTTTGGTCAAACAAATCAAATCAAAAGTTAAACAAATTCAAACATTGGCTTTTTCTAATTTTATGGATTCCCAAAATTCTGTAACAAGTTATTTCATAGATTTTCTTTGATCTTTATTTAAAGGTAGAATTTAAATGTATATAATATTTTAAAACAACAATTAATTTATTGAATAATTATCTGTCTACAATTTTGTTTGTAAGGCATTTGCTAGAATAGTTTCTTGGTGGTGCGTAATTACTCAATACTTTAACGTTTTTAACCCTTTAACGCCGGTGAGCTTATTTTTGATGGGATTATTTTTACTTGATTATTATGCCAAAATATTGATATAACTCGAATATTTTGACTCAAAACCTATAGAAGTCAAAATAATTGAATTTAAGGATCCGGGACAAAAAAGTCCCAACAGGCGTGAAAGGGCAAGCAAAAACACATTTGTGCTCTTTTGAATAGTACTGCATTAAAAATTGCGCATGCGTACTTTTCATTTTCGAACGTAAACATGCGAAAAACGATTGCCCTTTCACGCCTGTCGGGACTTTTTGTCCCGGATCGTAATCACTTGTTATATTATATTTTCGTGGTCAGAATCATCACTTTTTTGTTACTATTTTGTTCATGGGTTCATTAACAACCTGTACAAAAAATCCCCACCCTCTGGGAGTCCCCGAGAGCAAATGGGAACAACTCATTCAAACATCATTTTTGGTGAAACTATTTATTTTTGAAAAATCGATACTTTTCCCCAAACAATTGCTACTAGCTCTATTTTTAGCCAATTTTGATAGAGTTTTATATATAAATCTTATAAAGCACATCACAATGAACATTTTAAGCTATCAAACTGGGTGGAAAGGTTAAGAAATAGTAGGGATATTGTTCATTAAACATCCGGGACAAAAAAGTCCCGACAGGCGCAAAAGGGTTAACTCAGTAATCGTGTATCATTTGTAGTGTTCCAAAAATGGATGAGTTAATTAAACGGTCTCAATTAATTAAATTATTACTTCTTTTTATAATCAAATTGGTTTCTTGAGAACTTGCTATCAATTTACTCACCTTGAACCTGAACCAGAGATAACGTTCCCACATTGATTGTCAATATTATTCAATTGTCAATGTCAATGTCGACTAATTAGTTGGATTTTTCCTTGTGCATGACTCATTTTTATTCGACATTTAGCTTATTTGTTTTATGATTAGATTCTCCTGCTTTATCTCTATTATTGAAAATATCCGTAAATATTATTGAATTCGTTCGTGTTGACAATTTACAGGTAAATAAACAAATACAGTAAAGTCTCGATAATTGGTGCCTGGCTTAATTCGAAAGTCTCTTTAATTGGTAATTCGAATGCAAATTTTGAAAATTTTGTATAATTCGCTAACTGTCACTGTACAAAAGTTCTTTATAATTCGAAAATCACTCGTTAATTGGTAATTGGAAAGCAAAATTAATGCTAATTCGAACAGTTTTTATCGCTTTTTGGAGCAAAACCTGATCAAAATTTCGAAATTGACCATCAAAGGACAGTTAACAAAATTCAGTTGATCGTTTAAGTCAGACAAATAGTTTTCAATTCAGTAACGTTATTCATTAATAGCCCATTTTACCAAATTTTGGAACCGCATGTACCTAAAATCGGTATTCTGAATACGCAGGTTTTTGTATAAATCATTATTAACGCAAGATTTTCGAATTTTTCATATTTTAGCACGTTGAAACATTCAAATTGTTTAAATTATTTAGCAATTAACGATTTTCAGATTCCATTTTGATCTAATTCAATCAAATATATACATTTTCAAATAGTCTCGATAAATGGTAATTCGAAAAATTTTTAGGAATCGGGGTCCCAAAAATTTCGAATTAACGAGACTTTACTGTAGGCGGATTGTTGATTTTGGAGCAATGGTGTTTATTTTGTTTGTCCGGGACTTGGGAATCGTTGGTCCGTTAACTGTTTGGTGTAATTAATTTTACCTGGGCATTTTTTAAATAATATTAACTTCATTGTTCGTCATTTTTACAAGGTCATTTAATATTTTGTTTTTATTTTTAATTAGTCACATTTATCTTCAAAAATTTTGACTGTACAATCATTAAAACTTGCGACAGACTTTACTCGCCAATTGGAAAACCGACACATTTTACTAATTTCAAGAGTTTGTATTGATTTTGGGAATTGGAATATAACTCGGATATGTTCCTTTTAATGATGTTCAGTGTAATACTGTCCAGAGGTGGTCGTGTGATTAAATTTTAAATCCCCCAATTATTATCTCTCATATATTTTTTTTAAATAATGATTTTTAAAACAAGTTTAGTATAATTTAATAGAACAGACACTTCACTGCGCATTAGTTGACATTGTGCGCATTACACTTATTTTTGCCGTTGTCGTTCTTGTCGTCGATAGAAAAGGTTTTCAAATCTTAACCTTTTTTCCCCATAGTTAGTTTGTGCTATTTGCTTTCCCAGACGGTTTTTTTTTTTTTTTTTCAATTTACATTTATGTGTGTTCTGTTTTAGTGTGTACTTTCAAATCTAGTTATTTTGGGTGTTGGGAAAAAATTGGCTAAATCCTCATAATAAAAGGTAGTCTAAAGCATTTTTAAATTTTGATTCAATATTATTAAATTTCTCGTTTTTACAAATTTTGTTTTATTTATTTTTTAAATTCAGTATTAAACTTGTTGGATAAAATCATAGATTTTACTGAAACTGAGTTTTTAATTAACGCTCAGAAGTGATTGAAACTTGAATGCGCTCAGAAATGAATAAAACTTGAATTAATCATTTTTTGGACGATTTTCTATTAAAAACTCATAGAGTCAGCAATTCGACTCAATGAAAGTTAATATAGGATTGATTTTGAAACCTTTAGTGCCGAAAAACACAGTTCAACAGGGAATCTATGGGAAAGATTTGCAAATTGTTGCCACTCGATAAGTAAACAGAATTATTTTATGAAAAGTTTTAAGTTGTCAATAGTTAGTTAATATAAAGGTAGATTTTAATTTAATCTTAATTTCTTGAAAACAATTAATATCCTCAATATTTAATTGAATTGTTTTATAAATACTAGTTTCATTTTTTGTCAGATAGATGGCGCTGTAATATAGAAATTTAAAATTAACATTTATTTAGGGTTCCCCAAAATTTTTTTGTTAGCATACGAATGATTAGACACATTTTCTCACTTCGTTCTTCGTGTTCTTGTCTCTATAGAAGGTACAGGGTACATGTGATAGCTATACATGTACGGTAATTCTCACTCATTCCCATTCCCGGACAACCTACAAAAATTAGTTGAGCAGGTTGAGTAGATATTGTTGTAGTAAGAAGTGTAAATGTTGGTTAAGTGTCTGTACGGGTACTGTTCTGCAGTACCAGGACACAACACGGTCGATAGCGCTACAGCTCATACACAGATCGGCCATTCTCGTGACAATAATAACCGGGATGATGGGTTTTATTGATTTTCACGACCGTTTCACCGAATCGGGAAGAGAGTGTAGATGTACAATGTACAAACAGAGTCTTTTATGATATAAAATTGAATATAAATATGAAATTATTCGTATTGAATGTATATGATACTGTCCTAACGATAAATTCGCTTTTCCGTGCTTTGCCTAGGCAAGACATGAACTAGCTAGTCATTTTGTGTAATATAATTTTCTAAACGTGAAAAAATCTAACCGTTTTTCTAGTTTTGACTATAGTCAATCCACATAATGACGAATTTGGGGCTTGGACTAGTGTTTGCATTACCAAATCAAACTTTGAAACCACAATTCGGTAATGAGCAATCACCAAAGATGAGATTAAATTTATTAAAATTTTGAACCTTGTCATTTTTTAGTCAACTTGATCGGAATAAAATTTTTAATAAAATATGAAATTCAATTTTACTTTTGTAAAAGAAGATTGACTTAAAATATATCGATTCACGAAAGGCAATTGCTTTAAAGTTGCGTGTTTTAAACATATAATGGCTGTTTAAGTATATTTTTTCTGTAAATTTCTAATTAAAATGGGCGATAATTAATTATTTTTCATTTCAAAAATTGTGACAATAACATTAAAAATAAATTAGATTAATTTTTATCTGCTTAAAACTAGAATTTTCGTCAATTTCTGTTCTCGAACTATCGAGTTCTCATTTCGAGTTTACATTTATTGCTCTTTAAGTGATAATTATTTATATATCTATAAATTTAACTAGTGGGCCCTACGGGTGCTATATTTGAAGCATTAAACTTTGTTTGTTTCAATAATGTCCCCAAAATTAGATATTATGGGGAATAGTCGAGCGTAAGCAATTATAACCGACGCCCACACCTGCCTAACCACCTAAACCTAACCTAACCCAATCCTAACCGACGCCGACACCTGCCTAACCACCTAAACCTAACCTTACCCTACTACACAACCGACGCCCACACCTGCCTAACCACCTAAACCTAACCTAACCCTATCCTAACCGACGCCCACACCTGCCTAACCAGCTAAACCTAACCTAACCCTATCCCAACCGACGCCCACACCCTGCCTAACCAGCTAAACCTAACCTAACCTAATCCTAACAGACGCCAACACCTGCCTAACCAGCTAAACCTTAACCTAACCCTATCCTAACCGACGCCCACACCTGCCTAACCAGCTAAACCTAACCTAACCTAATCCTAACAGACGCCAACACCTGCCTAACCAGCTAAACCTAACCCTAACCTAATCCTAACAGACGCCAACACCTGCCTAACCAGCTAAACCTAACCTAACCTAATCCTAACAGACGCCAACACCTGCCTAACCAGCTAAACCTAACCCTAACCCTATCCTAACCGACGCCCACACCTGCCTAACCACCTAAACCTAACCTAACCCTATCCTAACCGACGCCCACACCTGCCTAACCAGCTAAACCTTACCTAACCCAATCCTAACCGACGCCCACACCTGCCTAACCAGCTAAACCTAACCTAACCCTATCCTAACCGACGCCAACACCTGCCTAACCAGCTAAACCTAACCTAACCCTATCCTTACCGACGCCCACACCTGCCTAACCACTTGGAAACCTAACCTAACCTAATCCTAACCGACGCCAACACCTGCCTAACCAGCTAAACCTAACCTAACCCTATCCTAACCGACGCCGACACCTGCTAACCACCTAAACCTAATCTAACCCTATCCTAACCGAAGCCCACACCTGCCTAACCTTAGCTTGAAGTCACAATGAGCCAAATTTCCCATTGCCATTGTTGCCCATATTGTTAGACATCAGACCCAACAATGAACACTCAAACAGAGATTTGACCTTGGTGAGATTTGACTGGCAGCTATACCTAAAAACATTTTTCGCAAAAACCAAGGTTGAACTGCACAATCGCATAGTATTCTAAGCACTTTGGCCAAGTTTGATTTTAATCGGTTAAGAAATGGAGGAGGAGTTCTCTGGAAACCAAATCGGATTTCTTGTCACTGAAAGTCTTCGCTCACGCTCGACAATTGAAATTTATAAAATATTCCGTTATTATAGAAAATATTTCGGCACTTGAATACTTACCAAGACTTGGTAAAAACTCCAATTCTTGGGAACAATTGTTTTAATTTTTGAATATTCAACGTAAAAAGGTTTGTGTTTTCTGAAATAATTAAAATCTATACATTTATAAGTTTATTCAGTGATCAGTAAACAGTATACAATGAAGTTGTTGGCATGCCTTTCACTGCTCTTCAAACCATGGAAAGATGTCCATTATTTTGGCATCTATTTATTTTGGGTTCAACAAATATCCCAAAACAAAAATTCTCGCTATATATTTGGCTTGAATGTGCTTTGCATGGCGCTTGGTCTGAAGGCCATCCATTGGCTGTATCTTTCGTTTGGTACGAGCGACAGTGAACTTGTGCGAGCAATCCACTTTGATGGTTTCTATCTGATATTTTCCAAATCGCAAGTCAATTTAGCTTGCTTTGCAGCTAGTGCAATGTTACTCTACTATCATCGGGTAATGTTTTGTGCGTCCAATTTTGGTCTACTGTGTCAGATTGGTTCGATTGTGATCGATCGCGACTGGTGTGGCTTTTTTCTTGCATCCAAATACAGAAAGGCCAACGTTTGTGACCAAGTGGCCAAATGCTTTCTAATTGCACTCAATGTCTTCTTCAGTGCCCTGGCAACATTTGGTAAGGCACAAATAATATTGATTTGTATTTAATTTTTTAACTATTATTAAACTTTCAAACAGAATTCATACAAATTTACTGCTATATTAACTTTATGCATACATTTTGGCAGTTTGGAGATGATTTCTACAGTGCGAAAACTGTTCTACTTGTCATGGTGAGCCATCTTAGTGGGCTAGGCTTTGGCTTGTACAATTTGGACATTGCCCACTCGGTTTCACTGGGAAATGCCCTAACGGCTTCGCTGTTGAGTATGTTCTACATAAAGTTGCAGCAAATCTACTATTTCTTGGCTGTCAAAGTGATGTCAAAGAAGCGTTTCAGCCTAGTTCACTACGCTCACTATCGACGAATGTACACCCGTACGCTCACCTTCTTCTTTGCCACCAATCGAATGTGCGGAAAGCTTTTCTGTGCCTTTCTGGTCACCTTCTGTCCCACTAGTATCATGTACACAATGTGGATCATTCGTGGTGGCATGTCCACCCAGACAAGCATCATTCTATACATGTGGATTGGCTACTTGGCGTGGATCAACTTTCTACAACATATTGTCTGTGCCTATTGTACCAAGCATATTCATCGACCTGCAAAACAGTTGATCCATCTACTTGTTGTGCACAGAAAGTCAAAGTCAAGTGGGCGCGGTGCAACGCCAAATCGGTATGGATTCACTTATGGCGACTTTGGCCTGATTTCGCTGGCTACATTTGCTAAGGTAAATTTTATAAATAAAAATTATATTAAAAAACACTGATTGATTACATTTACTTTTTGGGGTGAGAACAGTTCACTTTGTTGTATGTAAAATTCTGTATGATTTCTTACAAATTGATGAAGAAAAATATCATTTACAAGTGTATTAGTTTGTTTGTTTGTTTGTTTGTTTGTTTGTTTGTTTATCAGTGTTGGTTTGAACCAAAATCAAACTAAGCAACGGAAAGTACCTTGACACGGTGGCGATTGTGGCAAGATATGGCCAGTCCGACTTATTTGTTACATTTACACGTGTGACCCCAAATGGCCAGAGTTTGCCAAATGGGGATCTAAATTGAACTTCAATGTCGATGAGTGTTGTGACGTCCTTCGATTGAAGGCGTACGAATTCACCGACGACATCAAAAGATCTTTGAGAGGTTTTGATGCGTATGTTGCGTGTTGAGTTCAGAGACTCAGTTTGCCCGATTGCCACACCGGTTATCATTCATCCTGATGATAAACTGAGAACTTCTGAGGGTGTTACAGATTATATCTGCCGAATTACTGATCCTGAATTGGAACCTGAACTTACGGCAGAAGTTTTTGCCGGATTATGCTACTACAGAAAATGCAGTCAGTGGCTCGATTGCTGGAAGGGTAAAGGCGCTTGCTCAAGGCTTCTCAAAATTGAAAGTTCAACACACAATTTTCAATTAGCAGTCTATGTCAATTTAAAAGATCCAAGATTCGGGATTTTGAATAGCAATCCACAATCAAGTGAATTAGTGATAATAATAGCTGAAAAATTACAACTTATCTAAATTAGTAAAATTTCGCTCTCAGTTTGGTTTGACTGGTCGATTACAACAATCGGACAATTGTCCATGAACAACTGTTTGACAATAGTTCAACAATGGTTGGGCATTGTTCAATGATTGTCAACAGAACCATAGTTTAACCATAGTCAACCAATTATAGTTTGGCAATTGTCAGTCAAACAAGGTATAAACAATTGTTGCATTGTTGTTTGTCAAATTTAATAAATTAAATCCACATATAATTTTAATTTGAAAATTACTTTTAAAAAGATGTTTTTTACTTTTACACAGAAAAACATCCATTGAGGTGTTTTGTTTGTGGATAGTTCAAAATAATTGATTGGATTGTAGACTGAACAATTTTTAAAATTGAAAAAGCAACTTAAGTGCCTGTAAGTACGGCATGTTGTCAAAGGTACTATAGTAAGACTGAGGTTTCTACTCTGGCTTAGCTGGCTTCGCGTGCCTCTTACTTCAATACCAAATACAACTAAATTCCTTTTGCTTCAAAGTTGAGGTTGTCATCGGAAAATTCTTTAAAAATGCAAATATAAAATACCTTTCTCGGTTCAAGCGTCAAGTACTCACAGAGGGACAGTTGAACGATTTGATTCAAAGTCGGGAGGCGTTTGAAAAGCTGGGTTTCGATGTTGCCAAGATTAAACCAACTAGTGGTAAGAATGTCCCAGAAAATCAAATTCATTCCAATTGATATATTGTGTTGTATGTATTTTACAAATAAAATACAAATAAAATACAAATAAAATACAAATACAAATAGATAAAATATTGTCGGCATGGTAACCGTACATGGAGTGACTTAATCAATATTCTCGAATGCAATCGTAATAATTTCGCCTGTCTTCATGAGTCAATGTCCTATCCTTTGCTGTTTAAATTGAAAGCGGTCCGGTTGTAATTTTTTTTCTTGGAAGTTGATAGTGTCATATTATCTCGCATAAATGTGACATCATAAAAACAAATTTTCTGGAAATCAGATATTGCAAAAATAAAAATTGTTTACCTAGCACAACATTGTTGTTTGTTAGAGTTGCTCTCATGGATATACGTGCAGTGTATCTAGGTTTTTAACCTCAGACAAAAAAAGCAATAATGTACAGCACATTCTTGTGTAATATATCATGTCCAAGTAAACATAATAACAAGATAAAATGGAATTTATGGTCTACACGATTTAATAGCTATTGCAAAAAAATATTTCATTTGTAGCAATATCTGGGTCCTTGGATTTTGTTTGTTTGCTAAAATTTTATTGCTCTTAGTATTTATTATCTGTAGTAACATATCTATAGATATACTTGGGGTTATGCTATACAATTAACCAAACATGTGAACACATCGTAAAACACTTACGCAAATTCTGAGAAAAAGCCACATTCAAAGGAATTTGTACATATGTAAATATTTACGTATTCATTATAAGCTTATTATATCCTTTTTTCTTCTCTTCCCGTCCCCTCACCTAAGCATAGGGATACAAAGGAATTATTTGTCTTTTTCTCGCGGTTGAATGCAATCCACGTATAGTAACCAAAATCCTGGATACCATATAACCACAGACTTAAACGAAGCTGTCTGAAATGTACACGAGGCACATTACCAAATAAAAACTCACTCACTTTATTTTATTTCTTCCACCATTGGATGTGGCGCGGGTAGGAAAAACTTCATTTCATGAAATAAGTGTTCTTCAATTCTTTACTCAACTTGTCTGAATTTTCTTTGACTTTGTTGTCAACATTATCGGCACATGATGGCCCTTAAACCAACATACGCAATTATTGCTCCATCGAAAATTCGTCCCAATTCAGACTATCACGTGAGTGTGGACATTTTCAACGCAAGCCAACCAGTTGATATTGAAGTTGAAGTCACTGGTCAGGAAAAGGATGGTCAACCGGTAAATCGCGTTACAAGCAAAATTTGTGTACAACCTTCTGAAAGTAGTAGCAGTTCAGTGAATCTGAATATTGGCGAGTGGAAATTTGGAAAATACAAGCTGATTGTCAAGGGCAATTCAGGGAACTGGATTTTGCTGATGAAAGAAATCTTGAATTTGAACACAAAAGTTGTTCATTTTTTGTGCAAACCGACAAGGCAATCTACAAGCCTGGCCAGTCGGTCAAATTTAGAGTGATTGTGGTCAACTCATGTTTGATTCCTAATGTTACGGGAACTTTAAATGTTTTCGTAAAGGTGGGTTTAGAAAATATCCGAATATTTGGTTAAATTTCTAAATTTAAATTTGTTAAAATAATTTTTTTCAGGACCCTCAAAACAATCTGATCAAACAGTGGAACAGTGTTTTACCTCAACTTGGAGTGTTCTCCGAGGAAATGCAACTCTCGGATCAACCTCCACTGGGAAATTGGTCAATTAGGGTTGAAAAGCATGAAAACCCCAAACAAAATTGCACAAAAGAATTCACAGTAGTCGAATATGTTCTGCCAACCTTCTCAGTGGATGTCGAAATACCGCCATACGCAACCTACGCCCAGTCGGAAGTGGTGGCAACTGTCAAGGCCAACTATACCTACGGCAAGCCGGTCAAAGGAGAATGCATTCTAACTCTACAGAAAAAACATTTCAACCCTAGTGTAGTTCCAAGAAAATTTACAATTCAAACTAAAATTACAGATAATGGGGTGGTTGAAATTCCAATTAATTTGGTTGAATTTTTGAATTTGAACCAGGACATTTCAAACCAAGAAATCGAATTTCACGCAATTGTAAAAGAAAATTTCACCGGTAAGCAGAATAGTTCAAGTTCAGCATTGAAAATTTATCAACAAAGCACAAAAGTAGAATTGGTGAAAGCATTGATGTCGAAAACGGTCAAACCAGGTTTAAAATATACTGCTTTCCTGAAAGTGGCCTACCAGGACGATAAACCCGTTGAAGACAATGGTCCAGCGGTGAAGTTGAAGTATATTTTCACAAAAAGCGGTCCAATAGATTGGACAGCAGAGTTGACTCAAGTACCAGTGACCAGTACCAGTACCGTGCCAGTGAAAGGGATTGCCTGCGTGGAATTGAATCCGACAAGGAATGATTTTAAACCCGATGATGATGATGATGATGCTTTCAAGAGAATTGATTGGAATGCTGAATATCGTGGTGCAACTTATCACTTTGAATCGGTTGAAGTTGCCAAATCGCCATCGAATTCATTTATTCAGGTTATCGCCAACAAAAATGACCACCAATCAACACTGGTAGATTTGCTCAATGATGAAAATTTGGCTTCAGTTGGGGAAAAAGTTAATTTTAAAGTTAGCGGTGTAGAACCCCTAGCCAAAGTCGCGTACAAAGTCATCTCTAAAGGGAACATTGTGCTGGGCGGCACAGTCAAAACTAATGATCAAACATCATCGTCTTCAATTGACTTCACCATTCCAGTGACCAAACAAATGTCTCCAAGCGCACGCCTACTAGTTTACTATGTTCGAGCAGAGAACCAAGAAATTGTAGCAGATGTACTCAACTTCAAAGTTGATGGAGTCTTCGGTACTTCCGTAGAAATGTCTTCCAATGTGAACGAAACAGAACCAGGTGGTCAGGTGGACATAACCGTACAGACTCAACCGTCGGCTTATGTTGCTCTACTTGGTGTGGATCAGTCGATTTTGCTGCTAAAATCGGGCAATGATCTAACCCGTGAGGCTATTTTGCAGGACTTGAAATTGTATGACAGCTGGGTTGAAAAGTCTTCGAGTTTAATTGGAGAAATTTCCTCACAAAATTTTTGTTATCAATCCTCCACAGCGCAAGAGATATTCGACAATTCCGGTTTGGTGATATTTACAAATGGGATGGTCTACCAAAAAAAGAGAAAGACAAATCCAAGTGAGTGCTGCTGTAAATAATAATAAAAAAAGAATTTTTAATCATTTTTAATCATTTGTTATTTTTTCTGATAATCTTCAGATGAATTTTTAGCGGAAATTTGGGACATTCAGGAACCTGAAAGCCCAAAACCAGAAGTTGCACCAGTGCGTCAAAAATTTCCTGAAACTTGGATATGGAAAAATGTTACTGCTGGTTTGGATGGATTTGTGACAATTTCCGACAAAATACCCGACTCCATCACTTCTTGGATTATTTCTGCTTTTTCAATAGATTCAACCACTGGACTTGGTGTGGCCAAAAACAATCTTAAGGTTTAAATTAAAGCATTTTAAAAATGATAAAACAATTGTTACATTAATGTTTTCATGTTTTTTAGATCAACGTTTTTCGTCCATTTTTTGCACAACTCTCACTGCCATACTCGATTATTCGCGGTGAATCTGTAGAAATTCAGGTTCTAGTTTTTAACTATCAGAACAAACCCGTCCAGGCAAAAGTGGTAATGTGTAACGCTAAAAACGAATTTGTATTTGTGCACGAAGGAAAACAAAAACAACAACAAATTGCAAAAGAAAACAAACATCGAAAAACCGTTTCAATTGGACCTTTTGATGGCAGTTCAGTTTGTTTCACAATTACACCCACCAAAATAGGTTACATCGACATTCGAGTTAGTGCTACATGCGATAACGCTGGTGATGCACTGGTGAAAAAGTTGCTCGTCAAACCAGAAGGTCAAACACAGTACTTCAACAAGACAATGTTCATCAAATTGGATCAGCAGGAATCCAACTGTGAAAAGGTCAAACAAACATTCACTGTCGAAATACCGAAAAACGCAGTTCCAGATTCTGTCAAGATTGAGGTTTCTGGCATTTCAGATATTTTAGGCTCTACTGTGAATCATATTGACGATCTGCTACGAATGCCTCGTGGTTGTGGAGAACAAAATATGATGTAAGTTGGGTATTGTTTTATTAGTATTTTTTTTTAATTTAACTAGTGGGCCCGGTTGCTAAATTTTAGTCAGTATAATTAAATAAATAAGTAAGTAACACCTTGGGCATAGAAACTGATGCCCATGGTGTGTAGTCTAACAGTAAACCGTCCCACCCGTGGACTCGAATTTTTTGATGATTTTTTCAGTAACATTAGGGGTCACCCCAAGGATCAACTTCGCATAATTAAAATTTTTCAATGGGCCTCAGGAACCCAGGAATTGGGGTGCTAAATCGTGATTGTACTGTTCACAGTACAGTAGATTGGAGTGTACACTGTACACAAACCGAACTGCTTAACAATGAGTGCGTGTGTTGTCATTGTATGATAATATCTGATGCCTTTTTGAGCCAAAGATGAAATTTGTTCAATTTATCAATTTCTTCACTATTTGTAGTTATCAAAGATACACCCAAAAGTATCGTTAGAAATTATTTTATTTGTACCTTCAACGGAAATATTAATTAAATAAAAACATTAACGGCAAGCCTTTTGAGTAGATAACAGAATTGTAGGTAGTGTAAATTGATGATGATTATAATGAATGTTTTTATGGCGATAGAATAAAGTGAATTTTAAAGGCTATTTCTTAAAAACAATTATATTTAGATGAAAATTGTTAAACATGTGTTACATTGAGAAAAAATCACAAATACAAAGAGTGCGTAATGTAATTGATGACACATCTGCCAGGTACAGTCAAAGAGCAAGTATATACAGTATAGTGATAGTAGGATTTTGTAATCAATTTACCTAGATTATTTGTGCCCATTGACAAAATATAATTATGCATAATTGATCCTTGGGGTGAACCATAATGTTACTGAAAAAATCATTAAAAAATTCGAGTCCACGGGTGGGACGGTCTACTGTAAGATGCAAGTCTAGGTCTATGAGAATTAATGAAACATTAGTTACCGAACGCAAAAACCAAAATCCAATCCTACACGGCACCTAACCTACATAATATTTAACCAAAACCCAATCCTACACGGCACCTAACCTACCTAACACCTAACCAAAACCCAATCCTACACGGCACCTAACCTACCTAACACCCTAACCAAAACCCAATCCTACACGGCACCTAACCTACCTAACACATAACCAAAACCCAATCCTACACGGCACCTAACCTACCTAACGCCAAACCAAAACCCAATCCTACACGGCACCTAACCTACATAACATTTAACCAAAACCCAATCCTACACGGCACCTAACCTACCTAACACCTAACGAAAACCCATAAATATTGCTTTTATTATTATAATATTTTTTTAGTAACTTCGTGCCAAACATTGTGGCCCTAAAGTATCTGACTCTTGTGAATCGGCTAACAGACGAATTCAAAGCCAAAGCCCTGGCAAACATTCTCACCGGATACCAGCGTGAACTGACCTATCGACGTGATGATGGCTCATTTTCGGCATTTGGCAATTCGGACCGTGCCGGTTCCACCTGGTTGACCGCTTTTGTTGTAAAGTCATTCATTCAAGCTCGCCCCTATCTTGACCTGGACCAGCATGTGCTTAATGCAGCACTCAGATGGCTATTCCGTCAACAGGCTCAAAATGGAAGTTTTGTTGAGGAAGGCGAAGTGCACCACAGGACACTTCAAGGGGGTGCTTCAAAGAGACAGAAAAAAATATTTTCATTTAGCAGTATTGGGCAGCCTGAGGACAACTCAGTGGACACTTCAGCGGATAATTCTGCTGCTGCTCTCACTGCCTATGTGTTGATCGCTATCCTGCACGAAGATAGGTCAAATTCAATTATAAGTCGTAATGAAAAGAGAATCAAATTTGCTGAAAACTACATTTACAGGTACATTTATATCTATAATAATCTTGCTTTATCGTATAATTTTTTTTATCCCAAAAACAGTCGACTCTCCGTTTCGAACAATTCTTATGAAATAGCCCTAATTGCGCATGCGCTTCATCTAGCTGATTCACAAAACAAAGATGCTTCCTATCAAAAGCTAATGAAACTAATTAAACGAGACGGAGATGGTTTAGCATATTGGACTACTAAAGTAGACGAGAAGAACAACAAAGCCTCAGAAAGCACAGAAAATAATGAAAATAGTTCCATTTTCAAACGTCAAAGAAAAATTGTTTATCGTTATGAACGGATTCCGAATTTTGTTGAAGTCGAATGCACCGCCTACGCATTGCTGACCCTTGTGGCGCGATCAGACACAGACCATGCAATTGCATCGCTGCGTTGGTTGATTTCTAAACAAAACTCAAATGGAGGCTTCGCCTCCACCCAGGACACTGTCATTGCACTACAAGCTTTGGGTGCAATTGCGGAGAAAATGTTCATATCAACTCCACTAATGTCTGTTTCGGTAAAGCACGGGAATAGTAGCTTAATTAAGCGAGAGCAAATGCTCACTTTTGATGCACAGAATGCACTTGTGCTGCAACAGCTAGAATTGGAACCAGATTCAGAGTGGGTCGAGTTGGAAGCATCGGGATACGGAACAGCAATCGTTCAAGTGTCACATCAGTACAACATTGCACAGGAAGCCACCGAACCTGCATTCTATTTGAAGACGCAAGTTGACAAAAGTTCTACGGAAAACTATTTGCTATTGAAGATAGAAACATAGTAAGTCCTAATTATAAAATAAGTCCCATTATGCGACAATGGCCCATTTATTTATCATTTTTAAAGCTACACCAATGGAGATTCGACCAACATGACAGTGTTGGAAGTGGAACTACCGTCTGGTTATACCGCAGACTTGGATGCACTGAAAGCAGAAAAGCAGCAAGTTGATGGAATTATAAAACGTGTTGAAACGGACAATAACGGCGCAACAGTGTTTGTTTACTTTGATAGAGTAAGCATCAATTTCAATCTTTCAAAAATTTTTAAAATCATGTACTTTTTTCCCCTTTTACAAAGGTCACAGAGAAACCGATTAGCCTAAAAGTGGGCGCTCACCGAAGTCATCGAGTGGAGAACTGCAAGCCAGTTCCGATCACCATCTATGACTATAGTGATCGTAATCAAATGGCATGTATTTTCTATTAACCGAAAATTGAAAACTTTGAATTGAAGAAAACAATTTTTTAAAATGTAAGCTTTCTTGTATTTTTCAATCAGTTTACTGTGACACTATTCAAAAATGACTATTTACACATTGTCATATCCACGGTTCCCAAAATAAATATGTCTTAGCTCTGAGTAATGAGTAAAGGTACAAATGTACAAAGGTAAAGCAGACTCTAACCACTTTCTGGTCCAGTCACAGAAAACAATTCTGAAATTGACCTCTATCGAATTGGAACCAAACAGAGTGTCCTTGACAAAATTTACATGGTTATGAAGCGAACACTTGTCATAATAGTTTCGATTGTAAAAATAAGCATTCTTGATATATTTGGACTCGTTTATTGTCAATAATATAATAAATTAGCTGAAGATTTTAACTTTGCCGAAGAGCTCTCCGCAACTTTGCAAAGTGACTAGTCACTCCGTGATCCCACTAGGCAAACTGAATAGTTAAGCATTTGTCCTCTACTTCGCGGTGTGCCGAAACAAATTTTCGGCAATTCGCGAAGTTACGAGTTCTTCGGTTGGCCGCTAACAGCTACATTAAATTAAATAGAAAGTATTTTATGAATGTGACCAGTAAATCATTTTCTTAGTCAAGCAATCGAATATATATGAAAGAAAGAATCATAGCTTAACATTTTTTGTTACTGAATCAAAAAAGAAAACACAAAAAATCAAAGCAAAATCGCAAACTTGATCATATGACACATGCTCTCACTCTCTAACCCATACAACATAAATCAAATACGTAATATAATAAATCATGTATGTAATGCGAGAACGCATAATTGAAATAACCTTCACACTGGCATACATTGTCGTAAGTATATTTGACTGTACTGCATAATCACAATCATAAATAAGCAAACCATCATATTAGCACATATTAACATATACAGACAAATGGTCACTTTACGTACATCACGTAGGCTAATTATATTGAACTACCAGTCATTCATTCGCTTGTTCGACTTTGTCGAGTAAGGACGTCAGGCTTAAACTTCTACGACAAGCCGGTCTATTTACGAATCAACGTCGTATCTTTCTACTGCCTTCCCCTCAAAGGACCATGACCCAGCTTTGATATGAACTCGGTGGCCCAAAGAGCATTCAGGCTTGTCGTACCCGGCACCCGACCAGTAGGGAGACCCAAACGCAAGTGGATTGACAACATTGTGGCCGACATGGAAATGGTGGGTCTGGTGGCGGAAGATGCGATGGATCGTGGTTTCTGGAGGTTGAGAAGCAGGTGTGCTGACCCCATGACTTTATGGGACTAACAGCCAGGATAAATAAATAATAATAAAGTTGATGATGATGATGAAAGTTGAGAGATGCGTACATAAAGGCGCGAATAGATCACTCGACAAATACAACTAAATCTAGTTTCGAGTTAGTGGGGGACCATGAGCATGGGAATGAACGGGTTATATATGAGAGAGAAGTGCGCGCAAAAAATAGGGTAAAAAGTAAACGGGCTTGAAATATTAAAATAAAATACACAAAAACCTTTTAAAACAACTTGTCAATACGTTCTAGAAATTAGCGAGATTAGAATGAAATTAGGTGAAAATTAGGTTATATTTAGAAAAGGAAATAACATAAGAAAGTACCATTACTAAAAGTTGCAAAAAAATTATCAAAATTTTAGACAGAGATTTTGAAAAATAGAAATAAATGAATATAAAATAGATTTTAACTAGTGGGCCCTGCGGGTGCTAAATTTGAAGCCTTTGAATGTATTTTGAAAGTAATGTCCCAAAATTGGCATTATGGGGAAAAGTCGAGTGTAAGCAAAAAACACCTACCTAACCACCTAAACCTAACCTAACCCTATCCTAACCGACGCCCACATCCACCTAACCACCTAAACCTAACCTAACCCTATCCTAACCGACGCCCACATCCACCTAACCACCTAAACCTAACCTAACCCTATCCTAACCGACGCCCACATCCACCTAACCACCTAAACCTAACCTAACCCTATCCTAACCGACGCCCACACCTCCCTAACCACCTAAACCTAACCTAACCCTATCCTAACCGACGCCCACACCTCCCTAACCACCTAAACTTAACCTAACCCTATCCTAACCGACGCCCACACCTCCTAACCACCTAAACCTAACCTAACCCTATCCTAACCGACGCCCACACCTCCCTAACCACCTAAACTTAACCTAACCCTATCCTAACCGACGCCCACACCTCCCTAACCACCTAAACCTAACCTAACCCTATCCTAACCGACGCCCACACCTCCCTAACCACCTAAACCTAACCTAACCCTATCCTAACCGACGCCCACACCTCCCTAACCACCTAAACTTAACCTAACCCTATCCTAACCGACGCCCACACCTCCCTAACCACCTAAACTTAACCTAACCTTATCCTAACCTACGCCCACACCTCCCTAACCACCTAAACCTAACCTAACCCTATCCTAACCGACGCCTACACCTCCCTAACCACCTAAACCTAACCTAACCCTATCCTAACCGACGCCCACACCTCCCTAACCACCTAAACCTAACCTAACCCTATCCTAAACGACGCCCACACCTGCCTAACCACCTAAACCTAACCTAACACAATCCTAAACGACGCCCACACCTGCCTAACCACCTAAACCTAACCTAACCCTATCCTAACCGACGCCCACACTCACCTAACCACCTAAACCTAACCTAACCCTATCCTAACCGACGCCCACACTCACCTAACCACCTAAACCTAACCTAACCCTATCCTAACCGACGCCCACACTCACCTAACCACCTAAACCTAACCTAACCCTATCCTAACCGACGCCAACAATCCTCTCAGTGACCAAATTTCCCATTTCCATTGTTGCACTCATTGTTGGACATTGAGACCCAACAATGGGAATTCAGGCTTGGACTTTTTCAATCTGAAATTTGTTCGGCAGGTATACTTAAAAAACAGTTTTGGCAAAAACCAAGGTCAAACGGCACATCTGCAAGGTATTCTAAGGACTTTTGCAAAATTTGATGCAAATCGGTTGAGAAATGTAGGAGGAGTTACCCGTACAAGAATCGAAATTGTTGTGCCTTAGTCTTCGCTTACGCTCGACAATAACTTTTTATTCAGACACTCACGTAAAAAATACAAATTAAGAATTATCAAAAAATTAGGCCATATTTAGCCAAAATTAACAGATTTTTTCACCTTTTAATTGGCAAGAATAAATTCACTTTACAGAACGATAAAAACGAAATAAAATGGTCACCAATTTTTAAAAAGAAACTAAAACTTTACTCAAAAATCACTAAAATTTTGTAGAATTAGATACAAAATTGACATAAATTAAAAACCATTTATAAACTCAGCTCTTGGAACTATATCCAATTCTACTCAAATACTCCTAAAAATTACTAGAAATTTTAGTAAAAACTAAATACCGTTAAACATCTCACAATACAAAATATCATACTTCAATAAATAAATAAAAATAATAAAAATAGTTACCATTTAAACGGTATAAACTAAAAATCCAACTCAAAAATCACTAAAATCCCACAGAATTAGATACAAAATATACATAAATTAGAAACCATTTAGAAGACGTTAACAATTTCAACTTAATTCTACTCAAAAATTGCTAAAATAAATAAAAATTAAAACACAAAAATAAAAACCATCAAACTTTCACTAATACAAATTGTCTACATAAATGATGAAAAAAATGAATTAGAAAAAAGTTACCTTTTAAAACAAATCAAAAATAAGTGATAAAACTCTACTCAAAAATCTCTAAAACTCCAACAAAATCCTAAAATAGCCAAAATATAGAAATCCCAAATCTACAAGCCATAACCCCAGACAACAAAACACATATACATTGAATGATGATAATAAATCATCATCATCATAAATCAAAAACCAGTGAACACTAGTGTTAACCAGTGTAGTCGCCATAGTCGCTTGTTGCGTGAGCAACAGACAAATCGTCAAACTAGATTTGTCCTTTCGAAAATACAAAATCCAGATTTAAATAACAACCTACATATATTATCAAATAAAGAGAGAAAGTAGCGAAACTTTTTAAACATTCGAACCACCCCCACACAGTAAAAACTACAGACTAATACGAGACGTAACGGTAAACTACAGACGACAGACACGGACAGACAGACAGACCAACCAACAGTCGTACAGTCGAGTGTCGGTGACCTGACCCGTGTTAATGAGTTGTTGGCAGAGAGCAACGGCAGTAATAGAGTAATCGGAGACAGCACGGACGACATATTGTATAAGTAGCTATTTCATAAAGTTTAAAAACTAAATCCCATTCATAAACAACGTAACACTAAATGGATACTTTTGTAACTACATCTTACTAAAGCTCAAATTGTTACATTGTGTCACCCACTGGGCAACAACATCAAACAATATAATGAGGGTGAACGATGATGAGTAATGAACACAAAACAAGGAAATGAACTTATGAATGACATATGCATACAAAATACAATCCCCCGGGAGTTGTGTGACTCATTTACAAGGAATTGAGGAATTGATATATACTAAATGTTTTTGTAAAATTTTATGCTTAATGTAGCAACTTTTTAAATAAAATGTAGCCAAAAAATATATACAATGTTATTTGTATGATATTAAAATCTATTTATAAAATCAAACCTTTAATGAATCGCTATTCTTGACGGTTGTAATGTACAAAAGTAACCAAAACTCATTCCAAAATTGTCTCAAACAAATTAATAACCGATACATTGCTTGAAGTAGCTAAAATGTATCAAAATGTATCAAAATAAAAAACGTAGGAAAATCTATCTAAAAAGTTTGAAAGTCAACTTTTTCTATTGTAAAGTTGTAAAAAACTACTAAAAAGTCTATTTTAACAAGAATATCTAGAATTATATCAATTTTAATGTAGCAACCTATTATCAAACAAGGTGTTCAAAAACATTTCAAAATAGATACAATAAATTAGCTGTATATCAAAATATTAATTAACAATATAATTAAAAATAAATATTTTTTTAACCTTTACAAAAACCTAAGGTATCTTACTATTGAACTCCTAAACAAAGAAATATATTTTGAAAATTCGATAATAAAAATGGCAAGAAAAAAATATGCAACAAATACGAGATACAAAAAATACTTTTCGTATCGAAATTAAAAATCGTTAACCTTTTATTATCATGAATGTAAAAACGAAGGGTGTAAGCTATTGTAGGAAATAGAAAAAATACTTGATTCAAAAATTAAAAAAAACCTTTTATAAAAAGAATCTACAGAATTATTTACTAATTACATTTATACAATTTTGACTATTTTTATAATAAGAATAAAGAATTTAAAATTATCTGAATAGAACCGTTTTATTTATATCAAATCGCTTTCGATTTAATATCAAATTCCCTAAAAACCAAAAATTCCTGTAGAATCATTTCCTAAATACTATTTCTGGTATTCGTCACGCACAGTCAATCAAGTGTCAATCACTCACAGTGTTCGAACAGTATTTTCACGCTCAAAAAATTTCGATGGGGTGCACCACGCCCCCTATCAACTAACACACTCAAGAATATTCTACTGTCTGGAGGTCAAGAATCTCGTGTTGCCTGTTTCCCATTGTACATATATACATGTGCGTGCGTAATGAGTCATCCCTACACAGGCAACCATGACAACCATAAAAAGGTGGAGAGTGCTAAAACAAGGAAGAAAGAATATTCTTCTCTTGTTCTGTTCTGTTGTCATCGAGGAAATGAGCAAATTTGCGTGCAATTCTGCAGTTTTATTAGTAGTGTGCAGCAATTCCGGTACAAACCCATTCAAAAAGAGGAGTAATTCATAAATGGGATTACACCCAGGTGGGTAATTCATATAACGATAAAGCACAAAAAAACTGACCAATTCATAAAGTACGTGACTCTACTTACGTTTTGACCGTTTCGCAAGTCAAGAGTTCAGTGATGAGCACGAGATACTTTCGCTTGGCAGTATTCACCTCCCAGAAGTCATAGAATCGGACAATGTTCGAGTGCTGCAGGCCTTTCAGCATCTCAACCTCCTCACGAAAGCGCTGGCGCTCGTTCTTGTTCAGTCGTTCCTATGGAAAATACAAAATTTAAAAATTAAAAACAATGAAAACTTGTAAAACTAGTGGGCCCTGCGGGTGCTAAATTTAAATCTT
Organism: Rhizoglyphus robini; assembly: GCA_023373905.1. Classification (NCBI taxonomy): domain Eukaryota; kingdom Metazoa; phylum Arthropoda; class Arachnida; order Sarcoptiformes; family Acaridae; genus Rhizoglyphus; species Rhizoglyphus robini. Next base: position 227,833 of record JAKIJQ010000195.1, read on the forward strand.
TTGATATTATTTTGAAAATAATGTCCCCAAAATTGAAATTCTGGGGAATAGTCGAGTGTAAGCGAAATTCATACACACCTAACCACCTAAACCTAACCTAACTCTATCCTAACCGACGCCTACACCCACCTAACCACCTAAACCTAACCTAACCCTAACGTAACCGACGCTCACACCCACCAAACAACCTAAATCTAACCTAACCCTATCCTAACCAACGCCCACACCCACCAAACAACCTAAACCTAACCTAACCCTAACGTAACCGACGCTCACACCCACCAAACAACCTAAATCTAACCTAACCATATCCTAACCAACGCCCACACCCACCTAACCACCTAAACCTAACCTAACCCTATCCTAACCGACGCCCACACCCACCTAACCACCTAAACCTAACCTAACCCTATCCTAAACGACTCCCACACCCACCTAACCACCTAAACCTAACCTAACCCTATCCTAAACGACGCCCACACCCACCTAACCACCTAAACCTAACCTAACCCTATCCTAACCGACGCCCACACCCACCTAACCACCTAAACCTAACCTAACCCTATCCTAAACGACTCCCACACCCACCTAACCACCTAAACCTAACCTAACCCTATCCTAAACGACTCCCACACCCACCTAACCACCTAAACCTAACCTAACCCTATCCTAACCGACGCCAACACCCACCTAACAACCTAAACCTAATCTAACCCTATCCTAACCGACGCCAACACCCACCTAACAACCTAAACCTAATCTAACCCTATCCTAACCAACGCCCACACCCACCTAACAACCTAAACCTAATCTAACCCTATCCTAACCGACGCCCACACCTACCTAACCACCTAAACCTAACCTAACCCTATCCTAAACGAATCCCACACCCACCTGACAACCTAAACCTAACCTAACCCTATCCTAACCGACGCCAACACCCACCTAACAACCTAAACCTAATCTAACCCTATCCTAACCGACGCCCACACCTACCTAACCACCTAAACCTAACCTAACCCTATCCTAACCTACGCCCACACCCACCTAACCACCTAAACCTAACCTAACCCTATCCTAACCTACGCCCACACCCACCTAACCACCTAAACCTAACCTAACCCGTTCCTCTCTATGAACAAATTTCATATTTTCATTGTTGCACTCGTTGCGGGACTCATTGTTGGACATGAGACCCAACAATGGGGCCTCAAGCTGAGACATTTTCAATCAGAGATTTGTTCGGCAGGTATTCCTAAAAAGCATTTTTAGGAAAAACCAAGGTTGAACAGCACATCTAGATAGTATTCTAAGCAATTTAGTAAAGTTTGATGCAAATCGGTTGAGAAATGTAGGAGGAGTTACATTCACAAGATTCGAAAATGTTGTGCCTTAGTCTTCGCTTACGCTCGACAAATATCACTATTTAAAAAAATTTCTTAGAAAATCAATAAAATAGGGGTATAAAAATAGACCAATGAAAATTCCATGAAAATTTGAAATAATTAAAATAACCGATTAAAAATATCCAATTTGATCGAAAGTTCAAATGTCCGCACTTAAATCAACCCTCCAGTAAAAAAACAAATTTTTAATCATAAAATAATTGGAAAATCCCCACATTAATCGACTATATCTACTCAACAACCCACACCTTAATCAAATATTAGTCCTACGAGTGTAAATAGTACAATCAACATTTTAAAAATAGAACCAAATTTTTTCATTATCCTTTCACAGACAGAATCTTCGCACAGAATAATCAAGAATTGGCAACAACTTTCAAGAATTAATAAAATTCCTCAAAGGAATATTTTTTTCAGCTAAAAGGGAGAAAGCCTCTCTAACTAGACATGCTTGATTAAATAGAAAAACCCACAAGAATTTTTCGAACAAAGAAAGAAATTTCCGACAATTAAACAAAATTAGACTTTTGGCGCCAAATTTAAATTTAATTTTAACCTTTTTCAAAATTGACCATTAATTGTCATTCCAAAGAAACATCGAGAGGAGAGCTTTTCATAAATGAAGTAACTTAATACATTAACCTAACCGACTCAAAAATCAAAAATATTTATAAAATTTTTTAAAAGCGAAGGGCTTTTCATAAATGAAGTAACCGTTAATATTAACGCAACGAAATTTGGACTAATTTTTCATGAAATTAAAAAACAAAAAAAAGACTTTTCATAAAGAACGTAATCTTTGAAATGCTAACCTGGGTGATGACGTTTACTTAACTTAATTTAACTCAAATAAACAAAAATAAGGATAATAAATTTTAAATGACAATAAAATTGACGTTTCATAAATAGCATAACCTTTCAAATAAACCAAACCCAACACTTTCCTAATTATGACGATCACTTTAATGACACAAACTTTGTGGACAGATTTTGACATTTAAAAAATAATCTAAGAACATTTTTGAATCAAATCCAATAAAAAAAAGTCTAACTAAAGATTAAAAAACACAATTAAAAGAGGCTTTACATAAATAACGTAACCATTTAAATAACTCTAAGCTACAATACACAAAACTAGTTTTTGAACCAGCCGACGTTATGAAGCCCTCTTGCTTTTTATTTTTAAAAGATAAATAACGCCGTTGGCGTAAAGTCGGAGCGAACGGTATAGGAGATAGAAAATGTGTTGTGAGATTATCTATTATTATTATTATTTTATAAATCAATGTGCGATACTTTAGGTGCACATATTTTTAGCAATGCAAATGATTTAATTGATTTAAACTGAAGAACTGTCTTTACTCTCTTGAAGTGAGAGAGAATTTTCGTACGTTTAGTCGTGAAGTACAAAATCATCCAAATGAACTTTATAGAAAGTTCTAAACATCAGAATTAGAGTATTTTGAACATTACCATTAACATAAAACAAAAATCCCTTTCTTTCCGTGTATTCCATTTCATGAGATGCAGCTTTATACTCACAATCGGTCACAATAGAATGACCAAAAATTTATCTATAGAAAATACTAAATATGACATAACTTCACAAAGGCCATTCAATCAAAGGTTGTACAACTTGAAGGTAAACATGTCAATCACAACCAGCAAAATCTATTCTTTTGGCCAGTTTTATGCTACATAATTTGATTTCTATTCTCCAAAAACTACAGATGCAAACAATATTCCCCTGTATTTGACAGTTTTGCTTTGACACTACTCGAATAATTCCTCAAAACATTTTCCCGTAAACATACTTTTAAAGTAATTTGTTGTTGATTTGTTGTTTCAGATTATTTTGAGTTATGAACCAAAAAAACAGTGGTCTTCCAAAAATTGGGTAGATTAGATGTACTTTGATTGAAAGTGTATTAGATGGCTGGGGAATGAAAGCTCGGATTGTGTTGACTGATTTAATAGATCACACAGACTTGCAACATGTCTTGATAGTGCTTAAATGTTTTGAACAGACACAGTCAATAGTATGTAATGTGGTCCAAGGTAAACACAATCACACCTACTGTGTGAATCACAGCACTCCAGTGTGGGTGTGTTTGTCAGTGCGCATCCTCTTTGCGCACAGCGGGCGCGCTGCTCGGCGTGTGTGCTTGTCTGTGTCACACAGCCACTGTTGACACTCGGCCCTACACATTTCCATACAAAATTCAAATTATTGTAGTATCTTTGACCTTTGACCTACTTGCCCCAAACCAACACAGCACGTCTTCACCACCACCCGAACATTGTGTTAAATTTTTAGACCGATCCATGTGGTAGGTTTTGGAGGAGATATTGACAGAAGAAATCCCATTCTCCCAAATTTTTGGGGTAGAATCGTCACTCACTATCTCTCTCACACCCTCGCTTCGCTCGGGTGTTCGTTCGTCAGTTCGCTCCTCTAATAAAAATGGAATTTTTTATTATTTCTTCTTTTTTGCAAACATATACAGACATATGAAAAAACATAAACAAGTAAAAATTTCCAAGAAAAAGCTTCTCAACACTACCAAAAGAAAGAAGAAACGAGGGGAGAAAATAAAGTAAAAGGGGGGCAGAGGCGCCCCCAAAACATATATATGCAAAATACTATACACACGACAAAACATACATATCCTTTATTATCCACACACAAATTCCTGGTCATATGATGTATTCACAGTACTCAGCTTTATACATTCGAAAAGCCTTCAACAACTCAAACACTGAGACTGTCGTACAGTAAAAGAGCAGACACACGCGCTCGTGTTGTAGTTTGCCCCAAAGCACAGTAAAACAGCACAAAAGTGCGTTTTCGTGTATGTTCAGACACATGTTGTGTAGTGTACAGTACTACTACGTATACAAAACGTCAAGAGTATTGTATAGTAAAGTATAGATAGTATGTATAACTCTCATGTATAGCGCCTTCGTACAACACAAAATCAAACGACGCGTCCTTCAATTTTTCAACTCAACAAAATCACACAAAAGTAGCTATCATCATCCGGAGTAGTATATTTTACACATTTCGCTACCGGGGACAAGTGATCAAACGCATTCACTTCTTCCTCGTAAAAAAACAAACAACAAAACGACAATTTCGCATTCTACCGTACAAAATCGTATACAACCGTTCCGGATCGAGCCCTTCATAAAGTACGTTACCAACTCATCCTTTTCCAACTCAAAATACACGACATCCCGGACAAGATAGCAAAACAGACATTTACGATCATGATAAACCCAAAACTCACTAAGACTAGTATAGAACCAGCCGCTGGCATTATGAAACCTTTTAGCTATCGTAAATCAAAATAGGTAATGCCATTGGCATAAAAGTCGGAGCGAGAGTATGTAAACCATTTGTTTCTCGTTTGATCAGTTGTGTTCCAAATCAGTTCATGTACAACAAAGTTGGGCAACTATTTTCTGCTTCTAGCCACAAAATAACCATTGCGTTTTTAAAATAGACACCTAGATCTTTACCCATCCGAACAATTTCATAATCTTCAATTACCAATTGACATGGGATTTTAAAAATTTCGGTTAAAAGGAAATAAAAGCCGAGATATTCTTGCGATAATTGTGGGATTGTGAAATTATGCCAAAAACATGTTCAATATAAAATCAATTTTGTTACTGCATCATTAGGAAATATTTTAATGGCCAATTGGCATTTGAGTTTTGGAAATCGGGTCATTTAGCCATTGGTAGCCTACCTCTGATACATTAAAAATATAATTTTCATTATTAAATATTATTAAATAACATCGAAGAATCGATCAACAACTGATTCTCTCTAAATTCACTATGGGCAATGTACTCTAAATTTAGTTTAATCGGGGTTGGGTTATATTTGGAGTTTTGGGAATAAATTAATGTTTTTAATTTCAATCTAATTTGTCATATTTTTACATTTTAAAATTTTTAGATATAAACTCCTTGTACATTTTTCGATTCATTTTCTAAACCCAAATAAATCCTATCACATGATGCAAATAGTAAAATGAACTAAATTCAAACTCAAACAAATACTAAATATTTGTTCGGGTCACAAATACAAATCCACCATTCAACAAATTATTGACAACAATCTTCGAGATAGCACTTCAAGATCTGATTGATCGGATAAATGTCTGTAATCAAATTTTCCTTATTGTCATCACACAAATCCATAGTGTAGAATCCACCAAATTTGTAAAGAAGGGCAGAATAATTTTTTTTGATGGAAAAATGAAAAAACTGAAATAAATAAACAAATGTGTGTTTTCATGATTGCTTTCGGATTAATTCACATCTTAACATACGCAATAAACTTTCAATCATTAAAAATCCTTGAGGTTGCACTTAATTATTCGTTGTTCAGTGTCGTATTTATTAACGGTTTAATCATTGGTTAATACCCTTAAATGGTCACTGACGTTTAGTTTCAAATCATCGGTGAGCAGAATATGTTGGAAAACGTAAACAAACACTCGGACAAACGTGCATTCTATTCAAATTGTCCGCATCCAACTCCCTGATTCACATTTGGGTGTGCTTGCTACTGCGCATCTCCATTGCGCACAGCGGGCGCATCGGGAAGAGTGTGTGCTTGGCTGTGTCACAGGAGGACATACACACTGTGTTGACACTCGGTCTCTACACATTTCAATACAAAATTTTGAATTTTTTGAAAAATTACTACTCCTTTGACCTTTGACCTATATGACCCAAAATCAATAGTGCACATCTACACCACCACCAGAACATTGTGTTAAATTTTCAGACCGATCCATACAGTAGTTTCGGCGTTTGCTTGCTCACAAGATTTGCACCAATTCCCTTTTTTCTGGCAACGATTCGTCACTCCCTCAATCACTCACACCTCGCTCGCTTCGCTCGCTCAGCGTGAGTGATTTCGGTCGCTCCTCCAATTACGTCAAATCCATCAAAAGGTTTATTAATTTCTATTATTTAATTTTTGATTGCAAAACAAAACAAAATAAAATTGTTCATGTTACCCTTTTTGAAATTTGTAATTTCTCTTTTTTGTACTTTTGTACGTAACCCTAACTTTATTAGTCATTGTCGAGCACAACAACACATACAGGACATTACCTTTATTGTATGGAATCAATTTTAGATTACAACTCAATATGCGTAAAATTTATTAACGATACATTTTGTGTTTTAGAAATAGACGCGATTTCTTTTCTTAATTGTTGTTTATTTTTCATTAATTTCGAAGAGAGTATTTACCACGTATTTTCAAATGGTCTAATCGTAAATTCAGTAAATGTGTAATGTAAATGTAAATGTTTGCAATAAATGGATTAAATCCAAAGTTTATTAAAAATGCCAATGTTTTTTAAAAAATTAATCATTTTTCTAAACTTTAATTCAAATCTTCAAATGCGTAACTGCTAAGTTCTGTACTTTCAGAATTTGCTTTTATTTTGTTTTCAATTTTAAGATTTTTTGTAAAATTGCTTTCTAAATTTTTCTGGCCATGTTTCACTGGGTTATTGATGCGTTTGCTTTGAGTTTGGATGTGCACTGAGGCCACTCACCTTGCCACTCTCCGTTCCAGTCACAAGTGAATTTGTGCTTTCTGTTTGAGCCACCCAGCTCGACAAAAGAATCATCACAGTAGACTTGCACATGGTCGAGTTCAACCTGTCCGATAATACCAGGCTTTTGAATTTCGAGTTTTTCCACAGTCTGGAACGAGCTTTCCATTGATTGTCTTTTTTATAAATCTCTCCAACAAAAACCGCTTCAAGTGCTACAGTTTTATTTGATGTTTTATTGTTGAGAATCTCCGTCACCAGATAGTCAGTTTTATACAGTTCAGTGTCATTTTCTATGGCCGTTTTGAGGTCGCAAAGTAAAGAAACCCCAAAACCTCAAGCCTCTTTAATCTTCTGTATACTCGTGTGCTGAAGTTTGCACTCTCTGAAAAATTTTTACATAGGATTTGTATTGTTTTTTGTTTGTTCAAAAAATGTGTCTCACCTGTGTGTAATATTCACGTTTCCTGTGAGTGATTTTGGGAGTGACGATTTCCTTGCCAAAAAAAGGGAATTGGGGCAATTCTTGTGTGCTACACATCAAAAAACTACAGCATAGATTGGTCTGAAAATTTAACTTAGTGTTCTGCTGGTAGTCTAGATGTGCTGTATAGTTTTGAGGACATAAAGGTCAAAGATCTAAGATATAATAATTTTTCAAAAAATTCAAAATTTTGTATTGAAATGTGTTGAGATTGAGTGTCAACACTGTGTGTGTGTCTCTGTGTGGCACAGCGAAGCACACATTCTCCCGGGCGCGCCCGCTGTGCGCATTGGAGATGCTGTAGCAAGCACACTCAAATGTGAATTAGTGAGTTGGATGAGGACAATTTGAATAGAATGAAGGTTTGTCCGATTCGATTTTCCTGTCAAATTTGACTGTCCATCTAAAGCAGCTGGAACCAGAAACGGACAAGGCAATTTCCGAACTGATTCTGTGGAAGTGAAACGAGTTTGCCGGCGAAAGAGACTTTGAAGCATCCGTTTGGTTCAATTCAAGTGACAAAATTCGGTTATTGCTGTCTTCACAGTGAAAGGCCTCCAGACTGACTACTTTGGAGCTAACTGCCTTGCCTATATAATGTATAATGCAAATCAATAATATTTAAATGAATCAATGGCTTGTAATTAATGGCCCGATAAATTTAGTAACTATATACCGATAAAAAACTAACTAAATTAACTAACTAACTAACTAACTAACTAACTAACTAACTAACTAACTAACTAACTAACTAACTAACTAACTAACTAACTAACTAACTAACTAACTAACTAACTAACTAACTAACTAACTAACTAACTAACTAACTAACTAACTAACTAACTAACTAACTAACTAACTAACTAACTAACTACGGACAGTGTGAATACGCACCACATCGAGCTTGTGGACCTTGCCACTGGCCATGTCGACAAGTTCTATTTTGGACATGATGCGGAAATTGGTTCTCCTCACACAATACATTGATGGTTTCATTTTCAGAAAACTTGTCAGGCGAATTGAAACGAATGCGAGCATTGGGCGGTAGGTTGGGTCGACCACAAGTTCCAAGTACTTTCTCAACCGCAGCCTCGTAACACTCTGTACTTGGGACAATTAAAATTGCCCCAAGAAGCACAATAAGTAATCTTTTTAAAAAGAGTTGCATTTTTATAGCACTCTCGGGTTGAGTCCGACTCAGGCAGAAATGCCAATGAGAAGACTCATAGAAAGGTTTTTTACGATACTGACAAACTAAGAGTTTTACTTGTTGTGTACACTTGAAAAGATATATAGAGTTTGTCTTCAAATAAAATTTATCTCTATGCGAAATTAAATTTATTTATGAAAACCCCCTCAATGTTGGCAACTAATGTTGATAAATCGACTTTTTATTTATACAATACAGTATAAAGTTGATTGAATGATTTGTTTTTAATTTGTTGATTAAATTGTCACAGCCAAACAACATAGTGAAATTTGAATCGTAAAATGATAACTTTAGGGGAATTTTTTGTAACATTCAATATACATAAATGAATTAACCTTCTAAGTTAGGGAAATATCAAGTCTCATTATATCATATCTCTTGAGATTTCTGTTCTCAAGTTGACAACTTATTGTACAAATCATTGTCTATGTCTAGTTAGTTTATTGATTTAAACTTTTCAAAAAATTTCTTTTAGTATGTTGAAGGTTTATGAAAAGTTAATCGAAATATATTGAACAACTTATCACATTACAAAATTAGTAGAATTGGCATCTTGGCACGGTTATATCTAATTTTTCTATAAAATTAAAACCATAATTTTGAGACAATTGAGACAATTTGAATTGCTTTGCCTATCGTTTAAAATGGTTATATTTAAATCTGATTTTTTTAAGTTTACACTTTTCTTCTTCATAGATTTTCAAAAATTCAAAACATGCATTGCACAAAACACTCTATGATTGTCACTCTAAAATTGTCGCAAGGTTTGTTTCAATTTTGTTTATTATAAAATGTACTAAACTAGTCTTTGAACCAGCAGCTGGCATTTTGAAACATTATAGCTATCATAAATAAAAATAAGTAATGCCATTGGCATAAAAATCGGAGCGAACGATTTTAGAATCATAATATTATATTAAATGGACATCAAATTAAATATATAGAAGTAAAATGAAAGGAATTATACGAAACTTTAATGTTAGTGAAACTTTATATATTCTTTTTGTTTTAATAATTTTTTAAAATTAAATTGAAACATAAATATATGATTTTTAAACAAAATTAAGTGACCTTTTTAATTTCACTTTAAATCACTAATGCAATTCACCTCTTTTTTTGTTTTTAAAGTTTTAGTTAAGTTAAAATATAGATAATCTAGATTAGAGTATGTACATGAATCACTTTGCTTCAATTTCTCATAGATGTACTTCATTTCTATTTTGGGGTTTTTATAAATTGTAAATTTGAATTTACGATTAGAAAAATGAAAGTTTAACTAAAGATAAACCTCCTCATTACTTTGAATTAGGCCAATATTCGTCAATGAAAGTTATCTTGTTCTGGTGCGTTTTCATATTTGCAATAGAGTCAAACCTTTGTTTGGAATAGAAGCCGTCAAGGAAAAGGTCCATGCTATGACAATTAACCGATTACCTAACGCTGGTTGAACTAATTCTGAAATCTTGCAGCCATCATGTATGGCTCAACAATTTAATGTGCAACTGGACCTTCTGGAAGAAGTGAACTTTCTTCGCATTCTTCTTCTTCGGGAAAGTCAATATTATCATTGTCCAAAGCAATGTTCAATGAATCAAACTTATCTTTCTAATTTGAAACCAAAACCACTGAAAAGTAATCTAACAAAGAAACAGTACAGCCAAAGCTAAGTTCAGGTTATTCGCAAGTGAAGCACGAAACGTAAAAGGAACTGATCTTCACCACGTTTCTAGGAAGGAGAGTGAGAATGGGAGAGAAAGAGAGAGAGAGAGAGAGACAATTTAGATTAGATAAGAAAGTGTTCGCTATTGCGCATCTACATTGCGCACAGCGAGCGTGCTGTGACGCCATGGGTTCTGTGTGCTTGGCTGTGTCACACACGCACACCCCACCGAGAGAAATGATACAATATACATTCAATAAAATTACAAAATGAATCTAGTAATTATACAGAAAGCATTTTGTATTTTTACTGAATGCATCTTATCCACCACAACTGGATATATTATGTAATTTTACAAAATCCATTTAGTTGCCAGTTACTGAATATATTTGATAAATATACTGATTGTACTTTGTTTTTCCAATACTTGTATGCACTCGAATTAATGGCACAAAAATTAGTACTCAAAATACTTTATTGTGTAGCTCAAAATAGTTTAGTATGAAAAATACAATTATAATTGTCAACTAATCGCAGTTAGCGGAATTTTGAATAAAGATCTGGGAAATTGCGACAAAATCAAATGAGCATTCACAGTGAATAATGAACAATGATTCACTTCAAAGCTTCTTGACTCAAGTCTTGTGGCTATTTTCTAGAAAGCTGCTTTCTCGACGACATTTATTTCTTTGACATTAGAGCTTTTCGGTTTTGGACGTTTAACATCTGAATTGTAGTTTCTTCTTTGCTGCGAGTTTCTTTGACGGTTACATTATTTGCCTACGCCATCTTTGGTTTGTAACGGTTAAACCCTGGTCTTCTAAGATCTTGACTACATTCGGTTTCGTCTTAAGAATTATTCGCTACCCTGTTCTGGCAACTTGAAAGAAATAGTCTTTAGTTTGCACCAAATAACGGAACGACCACCATATAAACGGAGTGGAACTCGATGCCCACTTTGTTGACAGAACTCAACCAATATAATTTCAGAGAAATATATGACTAACATAAAATTTACCTAAAAATAAAATAACGTTTTAGATATATGCTCGCTTAACATTAAAATTCACAATTGCATACTTGTCAAAGTAAATTTTCCCTTAATAATGACAGTTAATCGGAATTAGGCGAATGGATAAAGACATAAAGTAGCCATAAACCATTTCATAAATTATCCTTGAAAACAAACGAACTTCAAAGGTAAAAGAGAAAATCGAAAACCAAAATACATCTGCAAAATAAATATTTCTAATTAATAAAAAGAAAATATAAAAGTTTTTGAAGATAACTTACGGTAAGACGAATACTTGATTGAGAAGGAACGATAGAGGTAATTTAAGAGATGATAAAAGTGATAAAGTTGAATGAAATCAGATAATTCGTTAAAACGGCGGGAGAGCGGACAGGTCTGCAGCTTGACAAACAGCTGTCTGACTGCCTGTCTGCGTTCGCAAACTGTCACTCTGTCGACTATTGTAACTCAAGTCGGCTATTTTACTTCAGTGGTTGCATCAGATAACAGAATATATTCTGTAAATGGGACTTAGCCAAATTTTGACTTTTACGACACACCATGGAAGGCGCCGTTTTGTTCTTCAACTTCCCGGTTTAGCAAACTTGTTATAGTAACAAGCCTTTAAAATTACATAATATATTTGATATCTTGAACAGAATGGATACTGTTTCTATACAGAATATACCTTGTAAACCAAGAACAAAATCGAATTTGTAAAAATAGTGAATACATTTTGTACTCGTACAAAATGTATTCCATTTTTAGATATCATTTACATTCTGTTAAAATACTGATTATATTCTATATCATGTAAGCAATCAAAAATAATATTTGAAATTTTGAGAAACAGAATATATTCTGTACTTGAAACAGATTACATTTTATATTTTTATAGTTTATATTTTGTTTATCATTTACGAAATATATTCTGTAAATCTACAAATTATATTTGATACTAATATCGAGTGCATTATGTTTCTTTATACCAAATGAATTTAGTTAAAAAACCAGATGCATTCTGTTAATTATTTAACAGAATATATCCTGTTACTAAATACAATATTCATTCAATATTTTTACAAAATGCAATTTATAAAATAAAAAACTAAATGTGTCTTGTACAAAAACTAAATGTATTCAGTAATGGTTTGAGATTACAGAATACATTCTATACCATTTCTCTCGGTGCCAGAGCTGACACTTTGTCCCAACACATTTCAATACAAAAATTTTGAGGTTTCGAAAATCGCAGCACCGATGACCTTTGACCTATATGTCCACAAAACTATACAGCACATCTTCACCACATCCCGAACATAGGGTTAAATTTTCAGACCGATCCATCCTGTGGTTTTTTGAGGAGTAGCGAAGACAAGAATCCCATTTTCTCCCGATTTCTCTCGGATGTTATCGTCGCTCACTCAAAAACTCACACCTCACTCGCTTCGCTCGCTCAGCGTGAGTTTTTTCGTTCGCTCCTCTAATTAATTCAATAGTATCTAATCAGTGTTATTTAAAAAGGTAAAACCCATTCCAAAATGTTTTAGCAATTTTTCACTAAAAATTTTCTACACCAGATGAGCCGTGTAATTGCTCTTTCTCATTCCCTGACGAGATACAAATTAGTCACAACCCAACTGTTTCAATCCAAGTTGAGTAGTGGTAAATGTAAGTTAAGTGTTGGTTAGTGCTACTACTAGGAACCTGGTACGGGTAATCCCGGAGTACTGCATTACACCGGACTGGTGCAATACACCACCAGGGAAATAGCACAGTTCATCCAGACAGTCAAATCGGTTATTATTACCAATGCGACAATAACCGTGTTGACGGGTTAATTGATTATACCGATAGAGTAGAGCAGACAAACAATGTAGGTGTAATCGTACAAATGGAGTTTAGTGATCTATAATTTGAATATAAAATTTTCTTAGTTTTGTATATGACCAGTTTTGATTGATTATTTTTTGTTGTTGATAAAAATGTTCAATTTGGATAATTTTGACTCAGTAAAAAGGTAACCCAATCCAAACTCAACTTTAACTTTCCTTTTCCATGTATCAATTGACATTCGAACAAATCTCTTCACATTTTATCTTACAATACGTAGCAAGTCATTGTGTCTATGTGTTATTAATATATTTAAAGTCTGTTTGAATAATTTTGTTTGTTTTAAATTGTGAGTTTGCTTGTAGAATATAAAAGGTTTCTCAAAAAAAATTGAACAACTTTTCACAGTACTCAAAGTGTGTTAGTTGTTTGTTGTCTCACAATCTGAGTATCATTTTTCGGTTGTTCGTTACATCTCATGTTGAGCCAACGATGTACTACAGCCAGAAGGTGTCACATTGAGATTTTGCTCAAATTTACTTTTGGCTCGTAATGCTGAAGTCAACGATTTACGAATTCGACAATTATGTTCATTTTAAATGGTATTATTCAATTTTTAAATTCTATTTGTATTTACTATAGTAAAATGTGAGGTAAGACAATTATGAACATTATACAAACATTATCTACTAATTTGGACAATAAAAAATAATTACAAAGTGTATTAGAAAAATTGATAAAAATTTAATAAAGTTTTTTAAGTTTTCAAAATTATTTATGGGAGAACTAAAAAAGATGCGGTGTTGCTATTGGTGTTGAAATTTTAAAAGGTTCGACAATTTTATATTTTTATTACCAAATTTTCCTTATTAAACTAATAGTCGAAAAATACATTTTAGAGCACTTTTATTATCGTGTAGTACGAGATGGGAATTAAGACTAAAATTAGATTACATGCCGTAGGTGTTTTGTCGAATAATAGTGGGGGTCATGATGCTGTACAAAATGGTAATTGATACATTGTATTCATTTACGTCATTTGTGGACAGAACTTTATTTTGGTTTAATCGTATAGTACGTCTTGATTTAAGGCAATATCAAATATCAATTTTATAATATACAGAGTTAAGGTTAAAGAAATTGGACGTAAATAAAAAAGGTTACTTAAATTTTCTTGTTATTCTAAATTGACTTGAATATTCATTTATCTTCATATAATCACAACTAAAAACACAAAGTAACCACAACATTTGTGCCTTTAAGTTTATAGATTTTAGATAGTTTTACACTAAAATTAGTGCTTTTCTGTATAAAATTTCCATGTCCTTGGCCTTGTTGTTCGTACATACATATACGCTCGGTTTCTGGTTGGCTTAAATTCATATGTTTCGTCATAGACATCCTTAAAAACGGTTATAATCAAAATTAAAAGCTTATTTTGATTATTTCAAGACGTTGGATTTAAAGAAGTCTTATGTCTTAAGAAAAATGAGTATTTCATTACTTACAAGAGAATATGTATATCTTGTAAATTTTATTTGGAGAATCTTTGTGAATTTAGAAAGAACACATTCGATAGAATTGTTTGGCTAACTAATAATGATCTTTTTTGCTATATTTTTTTATAAAATTCGTAATAAAATAATTTTTATTTATGCTATCAATGTTCAAAAAGGTTTACAATTACAGACTCTGCATTTCTTAATCTATATTTTAAAATCAATGCAAAATAACCAACTTTTAGAGGAAACGCTTTTTGTCTTTAGCCTCAATACGAACAATCGTGAGGCAAGACACAACTACCCGTGTACTGTCGTTGGAAACCTTCTTTACAGAAACAGCCTCGGTGACAAATGGTTGGACACATTTGGCGTTTTTGTCCTCATGACAGCTGCGGGCGCATTCCGAGTCACAGAGCGAATAAGTCTCGTTCACACTGCATTTGGCTTCTAACTGTTCCGCTATAGGCGATAGTTATTTACGAGTTAAAATGGTTGGCACCATATCTGAATCTGACTTACCAATTGGCGAAATAGACTCTTGATGAGTGACTTATTACGGCAATGACGTGCAGACATCAACCAGAAACTAGAATTAAAAGATTAGCAATTAATAAGCAAATCGTGTGTTAAAAATATGAGTGTGGAATATTTTTATGGATACTTAAAGTAATAAATAAGAAATTCTTGGAAACCTTCACTACTAAAAGTACATTTTCATTCGTCTATTTTAACTCAAATAAACTCTACTTTAAAATGTTTGGTCAAACAGATCAAATCAATTAATCTACAAATTGAACATTGGGATTTTACAACTTTTATGGTTGTGTATAAAACCTTTTCCAATTCTGCTATAATTTACTTCCCATCAACTTGGTCCAATTTAAAAGTAAATTTTTATATTCCAATTATAATATTTAATCAATTTTCAATTTACTCAATTAACTCATAGTCTGTCGTTACAATTTTGTTCGTTTAACATATTAGAATAGTTTTTAGCTTATAATATGATATGTGTGTGTGTTCAATTCCTTAATCGTGTATCAAGTGTAGTGATATCAATATAGATGTCTCAATTAAACGGTTTGAATAAATTAAATTATTTCTTCTTTTCGAGTACCGGAAACGACACAGACAGACAACAACCAGCATGCACGTACATGCACTTTATCCACAACACTCAACTACAAGGTCTCACACTACTGTTGATGCGAGTATTGAGCTATGAAGTCTCTCACATTACTCACCTTGAACCTGAACCTGAGCGTGCGTTTGTCTTAATTGCGTTGCACATTTACATTTTACAGAGTCATTTTGTATTTTTATTTTATTATTCTTATATAAATACTTGTGACACAATCCAATTCACTTTGATTCATGAAATGATCATCTTTTAGAATGTTGTTCACTGGAATAGTTCAAAGGTTTTTTATAATTTATAGGAAAACTTAATTTTCATTTTAAAACAACAATTTTAGTGTTTAGACATTTTCATATTAATTCCGATGTCTGAGGGCATACTTTAAAACACATTTCTTTTGACCTCATTCTTTAATCCATCTGTTTCCATTTAAATGGTTAAATTATAATTTTTTATTTTTTAAAGTATTAAGTTTTTTCTCATTTTTTGTAGATTATGTAATGTATAGTACTAACCATCGTGATAGACCTCATGCAACGACAATACTCAACTCAACTCATGTCTTTTCCGCCTTTAGAGAAAGCAATTGTTTTAGTACCTCTTTTATATCGCAAATTGAGCTCGATCACGCAAACTCGCAAACCTGGCACAACGCCCATTTGGCCAAACTGAGTTGCACTCAATAGGCATCTTCAATGCCACTTCAATCGACAGTGAAAGTCTTGATTTGACATAGTTAAGCATCTCTTCATTGCCCATTGGTTGCTGTTTTCACAAACAAACGTTTTCCTGTCAATTTATTTAAAACAATTCAAAAGGCAACTAACTTTAGTTGTTAGTTTACTACACTAGTATTTAGACTAGACTTTAGTAGACTATTGTATCAGCAATTTAATCGGTCATCAAAATTTTTTTCTTTCTCTTCTCATCAATACGCTTATAAAAAGCGTACATCCTATGTTAAGATCTTTGTCAATAGTTATTTAAGTTTCTTTCTTGGAAATTGCAAGAAGTTGTATTTTGTTTTTTTCTTCATGATAGTTTGCACTGTTATTTATAAAGGTCACTCTAATTTGTCTTTTATCTTTTACTATCGAGTTGTAAAGTAATTAAAAATGAGTACAATAGGGCTCTTTTTCACTTTAAAAACATGTAATGTTGCAAATCGATCTTTCTCCACCAATACTAGTCACACATAAAAAAGGAAACAGTTTCCTTCGATTCTAAAAAAACTAATCAGAAATTAACATTTATGGATTTCTTGAGAAGACGCTAAGACCAGATTTTGTTTGTCTCCTTCAATTTTTTTGTTTACTTACTTTAGAAAATTAGCATATTTTTGCTATTGTTGTTCTTGTCGTGGATAGAAAAGGTTATGCTAATTAATATGACACTTTTAATGTTTTAAAAACGCGTAATTTAATAAAATGAATTTTGTTTAAAATTTGATTTAAAAAATACATTTGGTTAAACTGTTTATCTAATTTCCCCGATTATTTGTAATATTATTCATATTCTTAGATTAAAACAGCAACATGAGTTTGAGAAAATCATCTATTTGAGCATTTAAAAACACTGTCTTGAAACGCGTAATCATAAAATATCTTTGCCTATTGTTTGTTTACTTTAAAAAAATATCCGATCGAGTGGTTTTGCTTTCACAGGTGGAATTTTCATTATTTTTACGGTTTTATCATTTCGTTCAATCTCCTTAATGTTATTGTGGACCTTAATCATTGTTTTGGTAATTAGTATCAATATTTTTTTGGTTAAACTCATTATTTTAAATTCTTTCACCGTGCTCGTCACTTAAGAAATGGTTTTATATTTTTTCGATTCCTTTTGAGATCAATTTTTTTCAATAGGGTTTCAAAAAGCGATCTGGAATCTGTGCTGAAGTCTGTCGCTAACAAGTACCTAACAAGTCGCTAACAAGTACGGTATATGTCCTATTTTGATATTCGACAATGTTACTCAAATTGTTTTAGTTTTGTTTGGAAACTTTTTTTGTGCTGTTTATGTTAATTTTTCTAATCGGTTAATCATAAATTTATTTACGGATTGACAGTTGAGTGTCATATCTAGGATTTTATTTAAATGTATAATCAGTTTAATTTTGATTTTGAATAGAAGATCGTTAGCACTTTGAAAGGTTAACCACAAAATTGCACTTTAAATGTGCTTTAGCATAAGTGATTATATTCACATGTAACTCATTAAGATTGGTTTCTGATTAGTCTGATTAATCGACATGTACATTGAACATATTTTCTTTGCTTTAAAACATCACTTTTTAGAGTCTAGGACTGTGAGAGCTTTTCAGTATATTGCTGTGATAAAAAACAAAGTGACTAGCCAAAAATTGGTTTGAATACGAACCATTGAAATTTTGTAGCTATCATGATACAATTTTTTGTTATATTTGCTAAATCAAAAGGTTAAATAAATTAAAATTAACAAAACCGAGCACTTTTCTTTCCACGAGAAGGCCGCAGATGCTCAATTGAAGCAATTATTTCACAATCTAGAATGTTTTTAAAATCAGGCATAAAGTAATTAGAGTCTTCGTCAGATAATTTAGGTAAAAATAGTCTCTAAATCGCATTCGTCTTGTTAATCTATAATCAAAATTCACTTTGATTCATGAAATTAACATTTTTATAATTTTGTTCACTTGAATAGTTCAAAAGTTTCTACCATTTTGAAGAATTTTATTTTATTTTTTAATTTTCATGTTTTAATGTTTCAGTGTTATCATTCTTTGCTAAATTTAAAGGTTAAATCAATGAAAATAAACAAAACAATTCATTTTCCTTTCAACAGATGGCAGCATATGCTCTACAAATCATTTCTCAATTAAGCCTTCTTTAATATCATCCTATCAAGTAATAAAGTCTTCATCAGATAATGCAGCCATCTAAATCTAAAAATAGTCTCTAAATCGCTTCTATCTGGTTAATCTACAGATAGAACTCAGCTGAGTTTGAGTTGTGATCGTAGAAGGTATAACTTTGTTTATGCTTTAAACTTTATGAAAGCTAAGTGACTTGTTACGGTAATGACGTACAGAGATATCAGCCAGAAAGATTAAGTTCGTAAAGCACATTTAATTTTTTTTGTTAACACAATAGTCATCTGGTTTCCCTATCATTTTTGTGTGGGAAATTTTATTATTATATTACACAGATAGACATCCAAATTGAGATTAGATGAACAATTAGCTCACATATCCTATCTTATGTATTATTTTACGCTGATTTCGAATCTATATTCAGAATTTCAAGTTTGGCTCATTTTTGGAGATTTTTTGAAGGTTTAAACTTGGTTTTTAGCAAAAACTAGTATTTCTTCTTTGATATATAAAGTTTTATTCTAAAATCAAATTCTTTGAGTTTTTCTGAAAATTATAAGCTCAATAACGCCCAAATCGGTCAATATTTAGTATTTTAATTCGATTTTTAAATATTACACAACTCAAATGTAGAATTGATTAAAAACAAAACCTTTCCACCTTTGACTATGTTAAAATTTGTACCTTTTTACTTGTGAAAGTAATCTTTAAAAAATCGATTTAGAATACTAATTATTGACCGATTTGGGCGTTATTAAACTTAAAATTTTCAGAAAAACTCAAAGTATTTGATTTTAGAATAAAAACTTTATGTTTCGTAGGTTTTGGAATGAGATATGGCATAAAATATGTTTAAAACGTATAAAACCCTTTAAAAATGAGCCAATT
This sequence comes from Rhizoglyphus robini, assembly GCA_023373905.1. NCBI lineage: Eukaryota > Metazoa > Arthropoda > Arachnida > Sarcoptiformes > Acaridae > Rhizoglyphus > Rhizoglyphus robini. The sequence continues at coordinate 247,405 of JAKIJQ010000195.1, forward strand.
TGGGAATTCTAAGAGTAAAGATTTGAAATCAGCGCTAAAAAAATACATAAGATAGGGATGTGTGCGCCTTTTGTTCATCTAATATCAATTTGGATGTCCATCTGTGTTATCAACATGATTAATTGGTTTTTTACAAGGTCATTTAGAATTGAAGGTTCACTGGACCATGGATCAACAGAGCCCAACGGTCTTTGAGAAGAAATGAGATCTGATTACGGATAAGTACCGTTACGATGTGAACGTCCTCTTCCGCAAGGAAGCCTGTTTCAACCTGTAGAAAAAGAAGAAGAGAGTCAACGGGTTAATATTTTGGTATATTTGAAGGGGTCATACACAAATTACATTATATATGTAAGACTCATTCCATAAGGTAACTGTTGATGTTTGACCTATGACTGGACATCGTGAGTTCATTGTCTAGTCATTGCCCACACAGGAGGCAGCACAATGTCACACCATTTGTCTATTTAAGCTCGTTGCCTGCCTGTCAGTAGTTAGAGTGTAATCACCCCTCGATCGTTGTACTGTCTCACCATCTACCTCGACTTATGTACTTTTCCCTCTGACCAGATGCACCTTCACAGTGCGCTGTAATTAACCTAAAGATTAACAGTAACAAATCAATTTAATTTGGGTAGTACCTTAACCATTTAATTATAAAAGCTTCTTAAACATCTATTTCGGGTTTGTTCTTTTAACTATCTAATTAGGGTAATACTTTACTATCTAATTAGGGTAACTACATAGCCATATTCGAGTAGTCAATATTTCGAGGTCATACACAAATACAGTGATGACGATATCTATGAAGAGTGCACAATACTCACCAGGGCTTTGGCCACATCCTCCTCCGATTCCTTATCAAAGTTGAATCCAAACTGCAGTGCCTCGTTATCTATGTCCTTGCGCTTTTTGGGATCCGTAACCCGAAGACGCAGCTCCACCTGAGCGTCATAACTCGCCACCGCTTCGTCTCTGTTCACAAATTCCACCTCGAATCCTGTGTCTTTCTGGAAAAAGTCGTGGGCCAGTAGATCCTTCACGGTGGGCCGTTCCTCTTTTGCGACTTTGATGCTCATTTCGATGATTTGGCGCACTTCGGGCTGATCGGGGGAGATTTTTGCTAAGGATAGGGGTGGAACGTCTGAGGATACTTTCTTGTAGGTTTGGGCAGGGCCCGAGCATTCAGAGTAGGGATACTCACCGGTTGCCATCTCCAACATGCACATACCTGTAAGGTTAATAAGAAATTGGAGACGGATCGACCAGTGACAGCAAGAGCAGAGAACGATGATGATCTGGATAGATCTGAATGTATGGCAGATGCATTGGTTGGTTTTTCGACCTGTATGTTGCACAGTGCAATTGAAAGGGCAATTGATGGAATGTAACATTGGTAGTTCAAAAGATAATTAACGGCGATGCGAACGCAATCTCCCGATTGTGAACAGTTACGCAAATCTGATGCAACTATTGGTAATGGGTTAATGAGAGTACGCCACTTCGGTAACCTTGGGTATGGATGCAGCGGAGAGCGTTGTACAGGGAAGTGGGCATGTAAGGTAGTACTGTATAATGGCGTCGCTTCAGAGTACATCTACGCTACAGATCACTCGACAAATACAACTAAATCTAGTTTTGAGTTAGTGGGGGAACCATAGAGCATGGGAATGTACGGGTTTATATGGGAGAAAGAAGGGCAAAAAATAGGGTAAAAAATCAACGGCCTTGAAGTATTAAAATAAAATACATAAAACATTTAACATTTAACATTAAAAAAGAGTAACCACATAATCTTTATATTCGATCCTTTGGATATTAACAAATTGTAAGGATGAATTATGGCTTTCCTGAACATTACCTTGATCTTGATATTCAAAAATTTAGGGGCGTACTTTAATCACGTGAATTTTATTTTTAATTAGTCACATTTATCTTCAAAAATTTTGACTGTACAATCATTAAAACTTGTGACAGACTTTACCCGCCAATTGGGAAAAACTGGACATTTTACTAATTTCAAGAGTTTGTATTGATTTTGGGAATTGGAATATAACTCGGATATGTTCCTTTTAATGATGTTCAGTGTAATACTGTCCAGAGGTGGTCGTGTGATTAAATTTTAAATCCCCCAATTATTATCTCCATATATTTTTTTTAAATAATGATTTTTAAAACAAGTTTAGTATAATTTAATAGAACAGACACTTCACTGCGCATTAGTTGACATTGTGCGCATTACACTTATTTTTGCCGTTGTCGTTCTTGTCGTCGATAGAAAAGGTTTTCAAATTCTTATATTTTTTAATATTTCGTTTTGTATTTGCTTTCCCAGATTTGTTTTTTTTCAATTTACATTTATGTGTGTTCTGTTCTAGTGTGTACTTTCAAATCTAGTTATTTTGGGTGTTGGGAAAAGATTGGTGAAATCCTCATAATAAAAGGTAATCAAAAACATTTTTAAATTTTGCTTTGTGGTTTAATGTTTTAAAATTCCTGGTTTTTTTTGAAAGTTTAATTCATTTATTTTTTAATTCAGTGATCAATATTTTTATGAAATAAAGAAATAAAATATTTATTTATTTATTTGTTTATGCACGATTCTTGAATCGAATCGCGCGGGGCCGTAAATAAAATATTTAATAATACTAACCATTATTACATTCCATTTGCTGATTCGAGCTATGTTTATAAAAAAAGTCTTGTGCATTAATTTATTTCAAGTGTTACGTTGGAAAAATTTTTTAGGTCTATAAATGGTAAATCATTACTTTTAAAATCTAATACATTTTATTGTCACAAGAAGGCAGTACGTGAATATTTAAATTCATTCATTTTTGTTTTGTTTTATTTATACTTGTTATTGGGAAACTGCCCACAATGGTTGTTAATATAAAGGTAGTAAATTTTTAATTTAATCTTATTTTTGAAAACAATTACTAGTTTAATTCTTGTTGTGATCTAAAAACGGTAAAATTTGCATTAAATTAATAATTTAATTAATTTGTTTTATAAATGCTAAGTTTAATTTCTGTAAGATAGATGGATTTGTAAAATAGAAATTTAAAATTACATTTATTTAGGAGTTTCCATTAAAAAAAATTTAGCATACGAATGATTAGACACATTTTCCCACTTCGTTCTTTGTGTTCTTGTCTTTATAGAAGGTACAGGGTACATGTGATAGCTATACATGTACGGTAATTCTCACTCATTCCCATTCCCGGACAACCTACAAAAATTAGTTGAGCAGGTTGAGTAGATATTGTTGTAGTAAGAAGTGTAAATGTAGGTTAAGTGTCTGTACGGGTACTGTTCTGCAGTACCAGTTATAAAGAGTCATTTCTAATGACTAACTTCAATTTTTACATGCATATTAAATTATAATTATAATTGTAATTATAATTATTATTTTAATTATATATATATTATTATTATATTAATTTTAATTTCTTATTACCATGTTATTGGATTTAACTGCTTTTGTGGAAGTTTTAGAAAAATAATTTAATTTGAAAACAACAATTATCTGGTTGCTTCGTGTTGGTAAGTGTATAAAGTGTATATGAAATTTCTTGAATACACAGAAATATATTTAAAATATATTCAATCTTAAATGCTTTATTAACTTTATTATATCAATTTTTTAAGAAAATTCAGATAATTCATATACAATTCATCCTATCATATTAATTCAAACTTTGAAAATTGTTTCAAATTGTACTATTCTGTGCGTTCTTACTCACGCTCGTCTGGCCCTATTTAGCCTTGTTTTTATTCAAGGTCTTCAAATTATGTCAAATATTTTAGTCAAAGTTTTGCCGCTACTTGCCACAATTCTTGCAAAGTGTCGCAAAATAGTGGCACAGCACTTGCGTCAAATGTGCAACTCCAACATTTGTCAAATTAATCCAAACGCACTACTGCACTACTTGACATTTGAAAACGCGAGATTTGCCAACAAATTTCATTTAATCTGGAAAGTCACATTCTACGGATACATCACCGTTCTCGCCTTTCGACTGTTGCTAGTATCCTATCTAGTGTCCACAGTGTCCACTCAACAAGATCTATCTCAACATTTGCACTATGATCCACTCTGGAGTTCGTTTGTGATGAATCTCAATTTTTGCAATACGCCTCTACTTCTCGCCACATCACTGTTTGTTCTTTTGTTTGCGATCACAGATTATATGTTTTATTATGGTTTGGATCAGTATTGGTTCAATTTTGCATATAAAGTTATTGTTTTCGATTGCGAACACTTCTTTAAATTGAATGTCCAGGCCAGAATCGAACAAAATTGGTTTCGACATTTCAGAAAAAATCTTCGTGTGATTGTGACAATTTGGAACAGCTCGAATGTATCCTTTAATGGGACTCAATTTGAAGACAACCTTCCACATCTGCCATCAATGAACAAAGCTAGAGTCTGCCTGATGTCACATTTTGCTAATCGGGCATTAGCATTTGGACAATTGCTAATTCGTGAGTTTGCTTTGTTGGATTTAGCTTATTTAATAATTTAACATTTTTTTAAGTAATTACAATTTTTATGTTAAGTCAATTTTATCTGGAAATTATATTTGAAAAAGTGTCTGCAAAAGATTTTTTTATGATTCTATTTGATTTAACAATGACAAACTATGTTGTCTGGAATGGAACACGACTGCTCAACTTTGGCGTTTACTATGTCTTTTTGCTAATATATGCATTAGCTTCTAATTTTCAGTCATTCAATTCCAAACTGTGTCGCATTATTGCTCAACTTGAACATTATAATAATGTTTTCAAAAATAAGTTCATAAGCTTTGGAAAAAGTCAAATTCTTTGTCTGGGATTACAAAGAAAGTGCATTCTTCTCATAGTAACACGTGTACAATTACTCAAAATTGCATCTCGTTTAAACAATGAAATTATTTCCAAGATTATGTTTGTCGTAATGCTCACCGCTGTGCCGATGAACATACTGATGATCACTACACTAGTCCTTCAAAAGCTCAATACGGGCGAGGTGATCTTCTTTGTTGGCATTATTACACTCCAAGTTGTGGTCACTTATAGCTTTTGTTTGATTTGTATTTGGACGTCGAATGTGCTGCACAGCAGTGGGCACATCATTCTTCAAGTACAATCGAGATTCCTGTCACCTTCACGAGCTCATTTGCAAATGAAACTCAAACTGATGACTCAGTACGAGCTGGTGCACACTGAAGAGAAATTCTACTTCACTGCAGGATCACTTGGCAATATCAAACAGCGCTCAATATACGAGGTGAGTGTGTATGCCCCAAAATTAGATCAAAGTAATAATCAATTTGTATTTGTATTTGTTAGTTTCTTTACTTTTATACCGCTTATATGATGTTTGCATTTAATATATATCGAAAAAATAGCATTTGATTAGGCAAACGCTTGAAAAATCCCATACCGATAAATAATATCATTGTTCAAAATTTCCACATCACGTTTAAGAACGGGAACAATTTTTGGAAATATAATGAAAGCTCAACTGAATATCAAGTTTGAAACCGATGCAAACAGATTGAGAAACAAATGAGATTGGAGATGACATTCAGCGACTGTTGCAACATTTGGTTGGATTTATAAAACAACAACAAGGTCATCAACATAGATGGTCGTAAATTTGAATTATTAGTCTAAATTATTCCATTCCAGGAGTTTTGTAAAAATTAGAGTAAAATTCTTTATTTGATGATGATATTAATTCAGAAAATTATTGAATTATCAAATATATATATTTTTAAAATTAAAAATCTAAATAAATAAAAATTTTGGCAAGTCCGATAAAATTCCGTTTCTTGTATCTCTCAACTATCAAAAAAATAATTAAGTCTTCCTCAGGCAATGCACTAATTCTAAAAATGAACTTTAAATTGCTTTTGTTTGGATAGTTATGCTACAATCAGAACTCACCTGAGTTTGGTTGTGATCGTAGTAGGTAATCTTTAGATTATGGATGTTGAGTGACTTATCACGCTAGTGACGTTCACAGACATCAGACTGAAGAACTATTAGGTGTCCCATAGGTATCATATCATTTAACAATCAATGCAATACTAAAGCAGTCTTACAATTTACTCAAGTTAGTTATTTTGCAATCACCTTATCACTCGACCTCTCATATTTCATCTCTTATCAACATTGTCATTGTACTCGTCATCTGGTTTTATGTCATTTTTGTGTGGAAATTTTATTATTTTATCAACATGTTTAATTGGTTTTTACAAGGTCATTTAGGATTGAAGGTTCACTGGACCATGGATCAACAGAGCCTGACGGTCTTTGAGAAGAAATGAGATCTGATTACGGATCAGTTCCGTCACGATGCAAACGTCCTCTTCCGCAAGAAAGCCTGTTTCAACCTGTAGAAGAAGAAAGAGAGTCAACGGGTTAATATTTGAGTATATTTGAAGGGGTCATACACAAATTACAGTATATATGTAAGACTCATTTCATAAGGTAACAAATCCATCTAATTTGGGAAGTTCTTTAACTATCTAATTAGGGTAATTTCTTTACTATCTAATTAGGGTAACTACATAGCCATATTCGAGTAGTCAATATTTCGAGGTCATACACAAATACAGTGATGACGATATCTATGAAGAGTGCACAATACTCACCAGCGCTTTGGCCACATCCTCCACCGGTTCCATATCAAAGTTGAATCCAAACTGCAGTGTCTCGTTCTCTTTGTATTTGTACTTGCACTTCTTGGGATCCGTAACCCGAAGACGCAGCTCCACCTGAGCGTCATAACTCGCCACCGCTTCGTCTCTGTTCACAAATTCCACCTCGAATCCTGTGTCTTCCATCTTCAACATGCACATACCTGTAAGGTTAATAAGAAATTGGACGTTAGAATGGTCATTCACAATGTATGTGATTGGGCGTTAGAATAGTCATTCACAATATATGTTATTGGGCGTTAGAAGAATCATTCACAATATATGTTATTGGGCGTTAGAAGAATCATTCACAACTTCCACTCATCTCAACCTCTTTAATTAATTAATCAGAAAATTTTTAAAATTGTCAAAAAATAAAATATATTAAAACACCTATTCAAATAAACAACTTTTTGATAAACACATTCAACCCGATAATTCGAACAATTCAAAAAAAAAATTTTGGCCAAAAAAAAATTGGAATACCTGCGGTAGAACTAGTCAAACTGGTGGAGTAGGAGAGACAGGCAGAGACGGAGATCGACCAGTGACAGCAAGAGCAGAGAATGATGATGATCTAGATAGATCTGAATGTATGGCATTGGTACGTTTTTCGATCTGTCTGTTGCACCGTGCTCGTATATACAGAAAAGGGCAATTGATGAAATGTAACATTGGTAGTACAAAAGATAATTAACGGCGATGCGAACGCAATCGCCCGATTGTGAACAGTTACGTAAATCTGATGCAACTATTGGTAATGGGTTAATGAGAGTACGCCACTTCGGTAGCCTTGGGTATGGAGGCAGCGGAGAGCGTTCTACAGGGAAGTGGGCATGTAAGGTAGTACTGTACGATGACGTCGCTTCAGAGTACATCTCACGCTACAGATCACTCGACAAATACAACTAAATCTAGTTTCGAGTTAGTGGGGAACCATGAGTATGGGAATGAACGGGTTATCGTATGCGAGAGATAAAGAAGGGACACAAAAAAGGGTAAAAATCAACGGCCTTGAAGTATTAAAATTAAATACATAAAACATTTAACATTAAAAAAGAGTAACCACATAATCTTTATATTCGAATCTTTGGATATTAACAAATTGTTAGGATGAATTAAGGCATTCCTGAACATGAATCTTGATTCTTTGGTATTCAAAACTTAACGTCTAATTGGATTATTTTTGTTTGAACTGGCTCTACTCAGTCAGGGCAAAAGGTTCAACTCATTCCATTATTGAGAGCTCAAACTGAGCCATAAACTCTCATTGCTACAGCATTTATTGTTATGTAAACTCAAATGATTTTTTTATTCTTCTTCTGTTTAGATTTATTCACAGTAATACAAAGTGTTTATAAATATAACAGTTTTCAAATTATTTTTATGGTTTGTTTTGAGATAAGATGAGACTGCACAACACAGACTGCTAGTACATTCACTTTAAAGCACCGGTTTAGATGGTTTTAAGATTTTCAAAATAAATGTTTGAACTATGATGCAACAATTGTTTAATCATTTAATATTGATTAAGATGATTTTTCTTGGATTTTTAAAAATGGTAATTCTATAAATATTTTTTCTATAATCTTATCCACTTTGGTGGTTCACATGGTTCGTCAAGCGATTTTAGAGAATATATGCCAAACCAAAAGTCAATTGTAATTACAAAATAATCTTACTTGATTGTACACTTGGACGATATTAAAGGTTGCTTTTTAAATATTATATTTTTATTTTATTAGAAATTTAACTGATATAAATACTGTAGATTCTTAGGTAGGTAAACACATTTTGAATTAATTTGAAGTTTTTCAGAAACTTTTACACTATCTTTGATAAACTTCTTAGCAAGTTATTTTTTTAAATTAATAAATTTAATTATACTGCTAAATTTATTGTCTGAATATATTCTGCATTTGATAAAAAGGTTTATAATTTTAAATTTAAACTCCAAAAAACAAATCAATACAAACCAGTTTACTCAATCTAAATCGCATTTCGTATTCTTTAAACATTCTTTTGGGGTTGTGTTGCAAATTTTTTGCTACTTTCATTAAAGGTACATTTTTATTCTATATTTTAGCTTAATTTAATTCTATACAAAAAAGTTTGGTCAAACAAATCAAATCAACTAATCGGCCAATTGAACATTGTGGTTTTCTAATTTTATAGATGAGAATAATAATTTGAATATTAAAAATTCTACAACAATTTAAGACTCCATTTTCTTAATCAAATTTAAAGGTAATTTTAAATGTGTATAATATTTTTAAAAGAATAATTAATATATTCAAATAATAATCTGTCTTAACAATTCTGTTCATTGAGCATTTTTAGAATAGTTTCCTTGATTGCGTATAAGTACTCGATGCTTTTAAATGTTCCATTCCTTAATCATGCATCAATTGTAGTGTTCCAAAAATAGAAGTCTTAATTAAACTGTCTCAATTAATTAAATTATTTTTTTAATAATCAAATTGATCTCTTGAGAACTCGCTATCAATTTACTCACCTTGAACCTGAATCCGAGATAACGTTGATTGTCAATATTATTCAATTGTCAATGTCAATGTCGACTAATTAGTTGGATTTTTCCTTTTGCATGGCGCATTTTTATTCGACTCTTGGCTTATTGGCTTTATGATTCTGATCTTGTGCTTTTATCTCTATTATTGAAAATATCCGTAAATATTATTGAATTCGTTCGTGTTGACAATTTACAGGTAAATAAACAAATAGGCGGATTGTTGATTTTGGAGCAATGGTGTTTATTTTGTGTGTCCGGGACTTGGGAATCGTTTTCCGTTAACTGTTTAGTGTAATTAATTTTACCTGTACATTTTTAAAAAATAATATTAACTTCATTGTTCGTCATTTTTACAAGGTTATTTAGTATTTTATTTGTATTTGTAATTAGCCACATTTACCTTCAAAAATTTTGATTGTACAATTATTAAAAATTTGTGACAGACTCGCCAATTGGAAAATCGACACATTTTACTAATTTCAAGAGTTTGTATTGATTTTGGGAATTGGAATATAACTCGGATATGCATTCCTTTTAATGATGTTCAGTGTAATACTGTCCAGAGGTGGTCGTGTGATTAAATTTTAAATCCCCCAATTATTATCTCCATATATTTTTTTAAATAATGATTTTTAAAACAAGTTTAGTATAATTTAATAGAACAGACACTTCACTGCGCATTAGTTGACATTGTGCGCATTACACTTATTTTTGCCGTTGTCGTTCTTGTCGTCGATAGAAAAGGTTTTCAAATTCTTATATTTTTTAATATTTCGTTTTGTATTTGCTTTCCCAGATTTGTTTTTTCAATTTACATTTATGTGTGTTCTGTTTTAGTGTGTACTTTCAAATCTAGTTATTTTGGGTGTTGGGAAAAGATTGGTGAAATCCTCATAATAAAAGGTAGTCTAAAGAATTTTTAAATTTTGCTTTAGAGGTTTTATATTATAAAATTCCTAGTTTTTAAAAAGTTTGTTTATTAATTTATTAATTTAGTAATCGATATTTTTATGCAATAAAAAAAATAAATCATTAAATAGTGCATAATTAAATTCCATTTGCTGATTCGAGCTATGTTTATAAAAAAGTCTTGTGCATTAATTTATTTCAAATGTTACGTTGGAAAAATTTCTTAGGTCTATAAATAGAAAATCAATACTTTTAAAATCTAATACATTTTATTGTCACAAGAAGGCAGTACGTGAATATCTAAATTAATTCATTTTTGTTTTGTTTTATTTATATTTGCTATTGGGAAACTGCCCACAATGGTTGTTAGTATAAAGGTAGTAAATTTTTAATTTAATCTTATTTTTGAAAACAATTACTAGTTTAATTCTTGTTGTGATCTAAAAAACGGTAAAATTTGCATTAAATTAATAATTTAATTAATTTGTTTTATAAATGCTAAGTTTAATTTCTGTCAGATAGATGGATTTGTAAAATAGAAATTTAAAATTACATTTATTTAGGAGTTTCCATTAAAAAAAATTTAGCATACGAATGATTAGACACATTTTCCCTCTTCGTTCTTTGTGTTCTTGTCTTTATAGAAGGTACAGGGTACATGTGATAGCTATACATGTACGGTAATTCTCACTCATTCCCATTCCCGGACAACCTACAAAAATTAGTTGAGCAGGTTGAGTAGATATTGTTGTAGTAAGAAGTGTAAATGTAGGTTAAGTGTCTGTACGGGTACTGTTCTGCAGTACCAGGACACAACACGATCGATAGTGCTACAGCTCATACACAGATCGGCTATTCTCGTGACAATAATAACCAATATAAATATGAAATTATTCGTATTGAATGTATATGATACTGTCCTAACGATAAATTCGCTTTTCCGTGCTTTGCCTAGGCAAGACATGAACTAGCTAGTCATTTTTGTGTAATATAATTTTCTAAACGTGAAAAAAATCTAACCGTTATTCTAGTTTTGACTATAGTCAATCCACATAATGACGAATTTGGGGCTTGGACTAGTGTTTGCATTACCAAATCAAACTTTGAAACCACAATTCGGTAATGAGCAATCACCAAAGATGAGATTAAATTTATTAAAAATTTGAAATTTAATTTTACTTTTGTAAAAGAAGATTGACTTAAAAAAAATATCGATTCACGAAAGGCAATTGCTTTAAAGTTGCGTGTCTTAAACATATAATGGCTATTTAATTATATTTTTCTGTAAATTTCTAATTAAAATGGGCGATAATTAATTATTTTCATTTCAAAAATTGTGACAATAACATTAACCTCTTCATCGTGCCAACTTGGCCCAAGGCTCCAGAACGAACCACAATAGCTAGGGACTTGAAAATTTAGGAGCATACTCTCCTATAATACCGCAACGGCGGAAACTACTCAAATGTTCCAATTGGAACACCCTCCTGGACCCCATTTCCGGTTGCCATTTTTTTATCCTAAAATTATTTATAAATTATTCTAAGATTTCTGGCACAAAAACCGGATGTCTTGGTCAACCGGAAGTGAGAGTTCCAACATGGAACTTCCGGTTAACGCTAAAAATTGTCATTTTTGAGTTCAGAATCGGATTCTCCGTCATTTTTCATGAAGGATTGCATATTTTAACATTAAAATTCATCAAGTCTAAAGGAAGGTATTGAATTTCAAATATCACCCAAAAACTGACGGAAATTGATTGTTTCATCCAAAGACATGCTACTTTAAAACTAAGTTGTTGTCATTTAGACTTAACTTAATTTAATGTTCAAATATGCTAATTTTTGTGAAAATGGATGGAGAATCATATTCTGAACTCGAAAATTATAATTTGGATCGTTAACCGGAAGTTCCATTTTGGAACTCCAACTTCCGGTCCACCTAGGGATTTCTTGTATGCTTTAATCGATTGTTTATGTTGTTTTTAGTGTAAATAGAATTTTGGAACAAGAAAATCTGTTTACTGCAAGTCATATAATCAGACTTTCAAAATTACTATGTTACCTTGTTTGTCTACTTTCCTGCCTTATTAGGGTACAAAAAGGCAATATTTAAATTTGAATTTACATCTGTTAGACTTGATGAATTTTAATGTTCAAATATACCATTCTTCATGAAAAATGACGGAGAATCCGATTCTGAACTCAAAAATGACAATTTGTAGCGTTAACCGGAAGTTCCATGTTGGAACTCTCACTTCCGGTTGGCCAAAACATCCGGTTTTTCGGCCAGAAGTCTTAGAATAATTTATAAATAATTTTAGGATCAAAAAATGGCAACCGGAAATAGGGTCCAGGAGGGTGTTCCAATTGGAACTTTTGAGTAGTTTCCGCCGTTGCGGTATTATAGGAGAGTATGCTCCTAAATTTTCAAGTCCCTAGCTATTGTGGTTCGCTCTGGAGCCTTGGGCCAAGTTGGCACGATGAAGAGGTTAAAAATAAATTAGATTAATTTTTATCTGTTTAAAACTTGAATTTTCGTCAAGTTCTGTTCTCGAACTATCGAGTTCTCATTTCGAGTTTACATTTCTTGCTCTTTACGCGATAATTATTTATATATCTATAAATTTAATTGAAATTTATAAAATATTCGTTATTATAGAAAAATATTTCGACACTTGAATACTTACCAAGACTTGTTAAAAAATTCTTGGGAAAAAATTGTTTTAATTTTTGAATATTCAAAGTTAATAAGATTGTCTGGCAAGCCAGGCAAAGTGCGAGACTCTTAAAAAATAGAAACTTGAACTATCAACTGAGAAACTTTTAAAACGACTTTATTTGATCCATTTGGATTACTAAAGAGGTGTATTGGGACCAATATTTTTATTTAAAATGTGCAACACATTTACTCATCATTTTCAACGTAGTGACCACAAAAAAATCTTTTTAAAAACTTGGCGCTACCAAAATTGGGCGTCATGATCCATGGCGCCCAGTTTTGGTCTGACTAGTCGATTACATATACTCCCTAGTGTATGTATGCCAAATTTGGTAATTTTAGGGTCTACGGTTCTCTCAGAATACATTTGTCACCAGAATGGGCGTCATGATCCATGGCGCCCAGTTTTTGATCTGACTAGTCGATTACATATACTCCCTAGTGTATGTATGCCAAATTTGGTAATTTTAGGGGTCTACGGTTCTCTCAGAATACATTTGTCACCAGAATGGGCGTCATGATCCATGGCGCCCAGTTTTGATCTGACTAGTCGATTACATATACTCCCTAGTGTATGTATGCCAAATTTGGTAATTTTAGGGTCTACGGTTCCCCTCAGAATACATTTTTTACCAGAATGGGCGTCATGATCCATGGCGCCCAGTTTTGGTCTGACTAGTCGATTACATATACTCCCTAGTGTATGTATGCCAAATTTGGTAATTTTAGGGTCTACGGTTCTCTCAGAATACATTTGTCACCAGAATGGGCGTCATGATCCATGGCGCCCAGTTTTGGTTTGACTAGTCGATTACATATACTCCCTAGTGTATGTATGCCAAATTTGGTAATTTTAGGGTCTACGGTTCTCTCAGAATACATTTGTCACCAGAATGGGCGTCATGATCCATGGCGCCCCAGTTTTGGTCTGATTAGTCGATTACATATACTCCCTAGTGTATGTATGCCAAATTTGGTAATTTTAGGGGTCTACGGTTCCCTCAGAATACATTTGTCACCAGAATGGGCGTCATGATCAATGGCGCCCAGTTTTGGTCTGACTAGTCGATTACATATACTCCCCTAGTGTATGTATGCCAAATTTGGTAATTTTAGGGTCTACGGTTCTCTCAGAATACATTTGTCACCAGAATGGGCGTCATGATCCATGGCGCCCAGTTTTGGTCTGATTAGTCGATTACATATACTCCCTAGTGTATGTATGCCAAATTTGGTAATTTTAGGGTCTACGGTTCCCTCAGAATACATTTGTCACCAGAATGGGCGTCATGATCAATGGCGCCCAGTTTTGGTCTGACTAGTCGATTACATATACTCCCTAGTGTATGTATGCCAAATTTGGTAATTTTAGGGTCTACGGTTCTCTCAGAATACATTTGTCACCAGAATGGGCGTCATGATCCATGGCGCCCAGTTTTGATCTGACTAGTCGATTACATATACTCCCTAGTGTATGTATGCCAAATTTGGTAATTTTAGGGTCTACGGTTCCCTCAGAATACATTTGTCACCAGAATGGGCGTCATGATCCATGGCGCCCAGTTTTGGTCTGATTAGTCGATTACATATACTCCCTAGTGTATGTATGCCAAATTTGGTAATTTTAGGGTCTACGGTTCTCTCAGAATACATTTGTCACCAGAATGGGCGTCATGATCCATGGCGCCCAGTTTTTGGTCTGACTAGTTGATTACATATACTCCCTAGTGTATGTATGCCAAATTTGGTAATTTTAGGGTCTACGGTTCTCTCAGAATACATTTGTCACCAGAATGGGCGTCATGATCCATGGCGCCCAGTTTTGGTCTGATTAGTCGATTACATATACTCCCTAGTGTATGTATGCCAAATTTGGTAATTTTAGGGTCTACGGTTCCCTCAGAATACATTTGTCACCAGAATGGGCGTCATGATCAATGGCGCCCAGTTTTGGTCTGACTAGTCGATTACATATACTCCCTAGTGTATGTATGCCAAATTTGGTAATTTTAGGGTCTACGGTTCTCTCAGAATACATTTGTCACCAGAATGGGCGTCATGATCCATGGCGCCCAGTTTTGATCTGACTAGTCGATTACATATACTCCCTAGTGTATGTATGCCAAATTTGGTAATTTTAGGGTCTACGGTTCCCTCAGAATACATTTGTCATTAGAATGGGCGTCATGATCCATGGCGCCCAGTTTTGGTCTGATTAGTCGATTACATATACTCCCTAGTGTATGTATACCAAATTTGGTAATTTTAGGGTCTACGGTTCTCTCAGAATACATTTGTCACCAGAATGGGCGTCATGATCCATGGCGCCCAGTTTTTGGTCTGACTAGTTGATTACATATACTCCCTAGTGTATGTATGCCAAATTTGGTAATTTTAGGGTCTACGGTTCTCTCAGAATACATTTGTCACCAGAATGGGCGTCATGATCCATGGCGCCCAGTTTTGGTCTGATTAGTCGATTACATATACTCCCTAGTGTATGTATGCCAAATTTGGTAATTTTAGGGTCTACGGTTCCCTCAGAATACATTTGTCACCAGAATGGGCGTCATGATCAATGGCGCCCAGTTTTGGTCTGACTAGTCGATTACATATACTCCCTAGTGTATGTATGCCAAATTTGGTAATTTTAGGGTCTACGGTTCTCTCAGAATACATTTGTCACCAGAATGGGCGTCATGATCCATGGCGCCCAGTTTTTGGTCTGATTAGTCGATTACATATACTCCCTAGTGTATGTATGCCAAATTTGGTAATTTTAGGGTCTACGGTTCCCTCAGAATACATTTGTCACCAGAATGGGCGTCATGATCAATGGCGCCCAGTTTTGGTCTGACTAGTCGATTACATATACTCCCTAGTGTATGTATGCCAAATTTGGTAATTTTAGGGTCTACGGTTCTCTCAGAATACATTTGTCACCAGAATGGGCGTCATGATCCATGGCGCCCAATTTTGGTCTGACTAGTTGATTACATATACTCCCTAGTGTATGTATGCCAAATTTGGTAATTTTAGGGTCTACGGTTCTCTCAGAATACATTTGTCACCAGAATGGGCGTCATGATCCATGGCGCCCAGTTTTGGTCTGATTAGTCGATTACATATACTCCCTAGTGTATGTATGCCAAATTTGGTAATTTTAGGGTCTACGGTTCCCTCAGGAATACATTTGTCACCAGAATGGGCGTCATGATCCATGGCGCCCAGTTTTGGTCTGATTAGTCGATTACATATACTCCCTAGTGTATGTATGCCAAATTTGGTAATTTTAGGGTCTACGGTTCTCTCAGAATACATTTGTCTACCAGAATGGGCGTCATGATCCATGGCGCCCAGTTTTGGTCTGATTAGTCGATTACATATACTCCCTAGTGTATGTATGCCAAATTTGGTAATTCCAAGGTCTACGGTTCTCTCAGAATACATTTGTCACCAGAATGGGCGTCATGATCCATGGCGCCCAATTTTGGTCTGACTAGTTGATTACATATACTCCCTAGTGCATGTATGCCAAATTTGGTAATTTTAGGGTCTACGGTTCTCTCAGAATACATTTGTCACCAGAATGGGCGTCATGATCCATGGCGCCCAATTTTGGTCTGACTAGTTGATTACATATACTCCCTAGTGTATGTATGCCAAATTTGGTAATTTTAGGGTCTACGGTTCTCTCAGAATACATTTGTCACCAGAATGGGCGTCATGATTCATGGCGCCCAGTTTTGGTCTGGCTAGTCGATTACATATACTCCCTAGTGTATGTATGCCAAATTTGGTAATTCCAAGGTCTACGGTTCTCTCAGAATACATTTGTCACCAGAATGGGCGTCATGATCCATGGCGCCCAATTTTGGTCTGACTAGTTGATTACATATACTCCCTAGTGTATGTATGCCAAATTTGGTAATTCCAAGGTCTACGGTTCTCTCAGAATACATTTGTCACCAGAATGGGCGTCATGATCCATGGCGCCCAGTTTTTGGTCTGATTAGTCGATTACATATACTCCCTAGTGTATGTATGCCAAATTTGGTAATTTTAGGGTCTACGGTTCCCTCAGAATACATTTGTCACCAGAATGGGCGTCATGATCCATGGCGCCCAGTTTTGGTCTGACTAGTCGATTACATATACTCCCTAGTGTATGTATGCCAAATTTGGTAATTTTAGGGTCTACGGTTCTCTCAGAATACATTTGTCACCAGAATGGGCGTCATGATCCATGGCGCCCAGTTTTGGTCTGACTAGTCGATTACATATACTCCCTAGTGTATGTATGCCAAATTTGGTAATTCCAAGGTCTACGGTTCCCTCAGAATACATTTGTCATTAGAATGGGCGTCATGATCCATGGCGCCCAGTTTTGGTTTGACTATTCGATTACATATACTCCCTAGTGTATGTATGCAAAATTTGGTAATTTTAGGGTCTACGGTTCTCTCAGAATACATTTGTCACCAGAATGGGCGTCATGATCCATGGCGCCCAGTTTTTTGGTCTGACTAGTTGATTACATATACTCCCTAGTGTATGTATGCCAAATTTGGTAATTCCAAGGTCTACGGTTCTCTCAGAATACATTTGTCACCAGAATGGGCGTCATGATCCATGGCGCCCAGTTTTGGTCTGACTAGTCGATTACATATACTCCCTAGTGTATGTATGCCAAATTTGGTAATTTTAGGGTCTACGGTTCTCTCAGAATACATTTGTCACCAGAATGGGCGTCATGATCAATGGCGCCCAGTTTTTGGTCTGACTAGTCGATTACATATACTCCCTAGTGTATGTATGCCAAATTTGGTAATTTTAGGGTCTACGGTTCTCTCCAGAATACATTTGTCACCAGAATGGGCGTCATGATCCATGGCGCCCAGTTTTGGTCTGATTAGTCGATTACATATACTCCCTAGTGTATGTATGCCAAATTTGGTAATTTTAGGGTCTACGGTTCCCTCAGAATACATTTGTCACCAGAATGGGCGTCATGATCCATGGCGCCCAGTTTTGGTCTGACTAGTCGATTACATATACTCCCTAGTGTATGTATGCCAAATTTGGTAATTTTAGGGTCTACGGTTCTCTCAGAATACATTTGTCACCAGAATGGGCGTCATGATCCATGGCGCCCAGTTTTGGTCTGACTAGTCGATTACATATACTCCCTAGTGTATGTATGCCAAATTTGGTAATTTTAGGGTCTACGGTTCCCTCAGAATACATTTGTCACCAGAATGGGCGTCATGATCCATGGCGCCCAGTTTTGGTCTGATTAGTCGATTACATATACTCCCTAGTGTATGTATGCCAAATTTGGTAATTTTAGGGTCTACGGTTCCCTCAGAATACATTTGTCACCAGAATGGGCGTCATGATCCATGGCGCCCAGTTTTGGTCTGACTAGTCGATTACATATACTCCCTAGTGTATGTATGCCAAATTTGGTAATTTTAGGGTCTACGGTTCTCTCAGAATATGGACAAAGGTTTACAGACAGACAGACAGACAGACAGACAGACACGATGGCAATAGCATAAGCTTACGACTCAAAAAGAGTCTCGCTAAAAATACATGATTTTTATTAAGCAATCACATCGATTTATGTTTATCAAACTAATTATCATACTCTGATACACTCTGACAAACACGCTTTATGATTGACTGACTGTTTGCTTACTTTACTTCGAAACTTATCAGCTGCTTTTATAAACTCATTTGTTACCAAGCTGTTACAACATTGATTTTTTTAGTAAAAGGTTTCTGTTTTGAAAATTTATGTTTCGACATTATTAACCAATCTATCGACTAATCAAATTAACCATTTTTTTATTTTTTAAGTCAATTATTTTTAAAGTCAAATTTGTGTTGTGTCATTTTCGACATTTTCAAGCATTCAAATTTTGAATAAAACTAATTCATTTTAATTCTGAAATTATTAAATAATTCTATTGTGCCATTTATATCAACGGTCAACGCAACATATTCGAATTTAAAACTTTTTATCGAATTCTCATATTTAACTTACGATTTAAGTTTTTTATTTGCGATTACTTTAATTAGTTGCCAAAAAGTAAGTGAATTTTATTTATTTTATTAAAATGTCATAACACAATTTATAATAAGTAAATATTTTGATGGAAATGTACCGCAATACTTTAGCATAACCATGAGTAATGTGATAAAGTGCAATGTGACGCATTGTTTGAATTCCTGTTGTACTTTCTATGTATTTTGTTGCATCATTTCAACCTTTGAGTACGCATAAGAAATTTCCAATAATAACATTTTAAACGGTTGTAATTTACTTTTCAAAATCACAAGATTTTGTACATTTTTGTGTTATTTTCCATATTATTAGTTTGTCTAAACAACAGCCGATTGTGTCTTAAAATTTCTCAATCTTATTAATTAGTTAAACTGTTTTATTGGTTAACACACTGACAAGATAAGTGCATGTTGAGACTTAAGGCTATCTTGGTTAGTAATTAATTAGTTAGAACTCATTAAATACACAAACAGACTTTGGACACCAGATTGTCTCGTTTCCCCAATACAATCGTACATTACGTTCAAAAAAATATGTGACTCATGTGCTGAGACTTGCAGCGATTTATGACTTTAGATCTCATGTGCTTCCATGTACAAGTATGAACCGATAAAACTCAAAGTGGTCTGATTCGATGAGTCACATATGTCAGACTGGTTGTGTTGATAAGAAAGTTGGGGTATACATCATAATTATGATTTTATGACATAACGTTTGATCAAATCTATTACAAAACTTTGAACCTTAGCATTTATACATTGTGTATTATTCTTTTATTTCTTTTTCACTAGATGGAAGCTAATTCTCAATTACTCTATCCAAACAGTATCCCACTTCTATTAAAATTCTGGTGTTCGTATGGTCTGTCTGTCACGCTGTTTGTTGCATACAACAATAGCAGTATGAAATTGCAACAATGTCAAAATGGAAAGATTTGAACAACAATTGAAATTTCGAATTTTTGGTGCGTTTGCCGTCGATAGAGTTAGGTTTAGGTATTGTTAGGTTGTTCGGTGGGTGTTGGGCGTTGTTAGGAGTAGGTTTAGGTTAGGTTAGGTGGTTAGGTGGGTGCTGGGCGTTGTTAGGAGTAGGTTTGGGTTAGGTTAGGTGGTTTGGCTGGTTATCGGTGTCGTTAGTTGTAGGTTTAGGTTAGGTTAGGTGGCTAGGTGGGTGTTGGGCGTCGTTAGGTTTAGGTTAGATTAGGTGGTTTGGTGGGTGGTTGGAGTCGTTAGGAGTAGGTTAGGTGGTTAGGTGGTTAGGTGGTTAGGTAGTTAAGTTGTTTGGTGGATGGTATATTTTGTTAGGGGATTAGGTTTAGGTTAGTTAGGGTCGGTTATGTCGGTTAGGTCGTTTAGGTTAGGTTAGGTGGTTAGGTAGGTGTTGGGCGTCGTTTGGTGTAGGTGTAGGTGTAGGTTAGGTGGTTAGGTAGGTGTTGGGCGTCGTTAGGTGTAGGTGTAGGTTTAGGTTAGGTTAGGTTAGGTGGTTAGTGTGGGTTGAGCGTCGTTAGGTGTAGGTTAGGTTAGGTTAGGTTGTTAGGTGGGGTTTGGGCGTCGTTAAGTTTAGGTTAGGTTAGGGTTTTTCGGTGTGTGGTTGGTGTGGTTAAGAGTAGGTTTAGGTTAGGTTAAGTGGATTGGTGGTTGGTTGTCGTTGTTCCTAAGGTGATGAGATGGTGAGTTGAGTGAGGTGAGGGGTGGGGGTGCCGTTGGCAGCTTGCTGCCAACGGTTTCGCTAAGTCCCAGAGGCAAAACGTCAGTTTTGCGGGACTTGTACGAATTAATCTTAATTATCCAACTAATTAAATCCTCATCATGTAATGCACCAGAAAACGACTCAATTAAGCATCTAAAAAATAGAGACTCAATCTTTTGGGCATGTCTGGTTAAGTTATAATTAGAATTTACCTGCGTTTTATTTGGTGATCATATGAGGTGATGCCTGGATTATGGAGTTGATGAGTGACGTGCTGAGACATCGACCAGAAGGATAATTTACAGTTCCAGTCACATTTGAACGTATCTTAATGATATTATTGGAGTAAGAAAGAGAAGTCTAGAATTGAAAAAGTGTCATACTCATTAACGCACACTACCTCTACCATGAATCTACTAATGAGTCGTATACATTGTACGTCGTTGTATAGAGATGTAGCTGTATATAAAAACGTGATGTACAAAGCTACTTACAATACTATCCATTCATTAACGGAAAGACATTCCGTGTACTTTATTTGCTATGAAAATTACTGCGAACAATGGCAATGAAAATGGTGATGAAATTATGGTAAAGCACATACATGTACGAGGGGCCATTCAATAAGTTCGCGAAAATGGTCTGTATTTCCGAACGGTTTTTGATCCAAATTACCATATTGGCATATTATGTAGAGTCACTAGTTCTAATAAGAAAAAATACTAATTCACATTATCCGCCTGTTTCCTGGAACAGATACGATTTATTTAGTAAACCTGGTTTTGTGCCCACCGTCGAGTTTGGGATTATCTTGGAGATGAGTGAATATCTAGAACTGAAAATTTTTATGGGTACTCACCTCGCAGACACTTATTTAAATATATGTTGAAAATGTTCCAATTGGATCAACTTCCGGTTAATAAAATTTGACCAAATTTTTTATCAAAAAAATTATAATCAAGTTTTAACTATATATTAGTGTTCATCAAGCATGATAATAATTTTTACGAAAACGGAAGTGCTTGTTCCAAATGGAACTACCGGATCCGACCAAAAAATTAAAAAATAAGTCAAATTTTAAAACTGATATTACTATCGTGTGCAGACGAAAAAGGCACTGCGATTTAATACCAAGATTGTCTATGATTGAATAAGAGATAGCTTAGATAAAGCTTTGATAAGAAATCAAAAACGTGTGAATAGCTGTTCAGTGAACAAAAACGACTATTTTGACCAACTTAAAAAATGCTTTTTTACCACTAAATCTTATCAGATTTTTACTGTTATTTTTATATAAGATCTAGATTGCACACTGATCAATTTCTGAATTTAAAAATGCAAATTTCCTTAGAAAACCGGAAGTTCCATTTGGAAATGATATTTCCGGAAACGATCCAAATGGAACTTTTGAACACATAACTCGATAGGGGTGCTCGAGGTGAGTACCCATCAAAATTTTCAGCCATAGAAATTTAGTCATCGCCGAGTTATTTCCAAACTCGACGGTGGGCACAAAACCAGGTTTACTAAATAAATCGTATCTGTTCCAGGAAACAGGCGGATAATGTGAATTGGTATTTTTTCTTATTAGAACTAGTGACTCTATATCATATGCCAATATGGTAATTTAGATCAAATACAGTAAAGAAATACAGACCATTTTCGCGAACTTATTGAATGCCCCTCGTACATTAGATCTCAAACTGGTTGAGATGGGATCTAATGCGAAATGTGGAAAATGTTTGGCTATTTCGAGAGATACATTACAGACAATTTTAATATCATCACCAAAATATTCACACAAATACTGGACACGGCGACATGTCAGTCTACACAACCCATACAATACGTTCATGAACTTGATATTTAAAAAATCTATTAAACTGCAAGGAAATCATTCTGAACACTGGCTTTTAAATGGTAATTTCCAATTTTATTTATAGAATTCCCACTTTTCATTACTTCAACTAAACAATGACAATGACAATTGTGTAAAACAAAACACAGGTTTATTATAATTATTACCTAATGTACAAATTGTACAATACATACTCGTAGAACGTACCATGTAATGATAATTGGATTAATTTGGTCTTTTACTAGTTTGGAATTGTGTGTGTAATAAAACATTATTGATAAAGTTTCTATAATCGTTAACTACATTTTGAATGGTCCCAATGTTGATAAATTTATACACTTGCCTCGTAACAGGTTGAAGAGTGTTTTATGTCTTGTCATGATTGTCCGGGAATAAATCAAACCATGCGACTTGCACAAGGTCATCAATCGTTAGATCACTCTTTTCAGGCATGAAAGTGAATCACTCGATTCGATGTGTTGCCAAACAAACAAACGCCGTGACACTATTCAAATCACTCTGATTCCCTCAATGATTATGTTTTACAATGCTGTTTAGTTGTTCTATTAGTTTTTGTTTTTTTCCTGTGATTGTCATCGATTTTCAGTATTTGAACATTAACAACATATCAAGTGAAACATAAATACAATTTACCAACTTTGTAAATATGATTGTAAATGATTACATTCAAAATTGTACAGTTGTTTATTTTATTTTTTGTAAAGTTGGAGTTTTTGAGAAGACAATTTAACAAATCAAATGGAAAGTGGACAAATTCAGACAATTGAATTCAATCATTGTTCAATTGATTTAGAGTTGTCCAAAAACTTTCCTTCAATTTGTGCTTGTTTCTTGTGAAGTAATCAGAAAAATCAACTCTCAACTCAACATTTTCCATATGAGTGTCAGAAAAAAATTGTTCAATTGATCCTCGAGTTCATACCCTAATTGGTGGTTCGGGATTATCCCCAAATGGTTCCTCGGGTTCATACCCTAATTGGTGGTTCGGGATTATCTCTAAATGGTGCCTCGAGTTCATACCCTAATTGGTGGTTCGGGATTATCTCCAAATGGTGCCTCGAGTTCATACCCTAATTGGTGGTTCGGGATTATCTCTAAATGGTGCCTCGAGTTCATACCCTAATTGGTGGTTCGGGATTATCTCCAAATGGTGCCTCGAGTTCATACCCTAATTGGTGGTTCGGGATTATCTCCAAATGGTGCCTCGAGTTCATACCCTAATTGGTGGTTCGGGATTATCTCTAAATGGTGCCTCGAGTTCATACCCTAATTGGTGGTTCGGGATTATCTCCAAATGGTGCCTCGAGTTCATACCCTAATTGGTGGTTCAGGGATTATCTCCAAATGGTGCCTCGAGTTCATACCCTAATTGGTGGTTCGGGATTATCTCCAAATGGTGCCTCGAGTTCATACCCTAATTGGTGGTTCGGGATTATCTCCAAATGGTGCCTCGAGTTCATACCCTAATTGGTGGTTCGGGATTATCTCCAAATGGTGCCTCGAGTTCATACCCTAATTGGTGGTTCGGGATTATCTCCAAATGGTGCCTCGAGTTCATACCCTAATTGGTGGTTCGGGATTATCCCCAAATGGTGCCTCGAGTTCATACCCTAATTGGTGGTTCGGGATTATCTCCAAATGGTGCCTCGAGTTCATACCCTAATTGGTGGTTCGGGATTATCTCCAAATGGTGCCTCGAGTTCATACCCTAATTGGTGGTTCGGGATTATCTCCAAATGGTGCCTCGAGTTCATACCCTAATTGGTGGTTCGGGATTATCCCCAAATGGTGCCTCGAGTTCATACCCTAATTGGTGGTTCGGGATTATCTCCAAATGGTGCCTCGAGTTCATACCCTAATTGGTGGTTCGGGATTATCCCCAAATGGTGCCTCCGGGTTCATACCCTAATTGGTGGTTCGGGATTATCTCCAAATGGTGCCTCGAGTTCATACCCTAATTGGTGGTTCGGGATTATCTCCAAATGGTGCCTCGAGTTCATACCCTAATTGGTGGTTCGGGATTATCTCCAAATGGTGCCTCGAGTTCATACCCTAATTGGTGGTTCGGGATTATCTCCAAATGGTGCCTCGAGTTCATACCTAATTGGTGGTTCAGGATTATCTCCAAATGGTGCCTCGAGTTCATACCCTAATTGGTGGTTCAGGATTATCTCCAAATGGTGCCTCGAGTTCATACCCTAATTGGTGGTTCGGGATTATCTCCAAATGGTGCCTCGAGTTCATACCCTAATTGGTGGTTCAGGATTATCTCCAAATGGTGCCTCGAGTTCATACCCTAATTGGTGGTTCGGGATTATCTCCAAATGGCGCCTCGAGTTTATACCCCTAATTGGTGGTTCAGGATTATCTCCAAATGGTGCCTCGAGTTCATACCCTAATTGGTGGTTCGGGATTATCTCCAAATGGTGCCTCGAGTTCATACCCTAATTGGTGGTTCGGGATTATCTCCAAATGGTGCCTCGAGTTCATACCCTAATTGGTGGTTCGGGATTATCTCCAAATGGTGCCTCGAGTTCATACCCTAATTGGTGGTTCGGGATTATCTCCAAATGGTGCCTCGGGTTCATACCCTAATTGGTGGTTCGGGATTATCTCCAAATGGTGCCTCGAGTTCATACCCTAATTGGTGGTTCGGGATTATCTCCAAATGGTGCCTCGAGTTCATACCCTAATTGGTGGTTCGGGATTATTTCCAAATGGTGCCTCAAGTATGAACTGATAAAACTCAAAGTGGTCTGATTCGATGAGTCTCATGTCAGACTGATTGTGTTGATAAGAAAGTTGGGCAATATACCAAAAACTATGATTTTATGACATAACGTTTGATCAATTACAAATCTTTGAACCTAAGCATTTATATTATTCTCGTTTATTTCTTTTTCACTAGATGGAAGTTAATTCTCAATTACTCTATCCAACAGTATTTATCTAAATTATCCAACTAATTAAATCCTCATCATGTAATGCACCAGAAAACGACTCGATTAAGCAACTAAAAATAGAAACCCAATCTTTTATGCATGTCTGGTTAGGCTATAATTAGAATTCACCTGCGTTTTTAGTTGGTGATCATATATGAGGTGATGCCTGGATTATGGAGTTGATGAGTGACGTGCAGAGACATCAACCAGAAGGATAATTTACTGTTTCAGTCACATATGAACGTATATCTTAGTAATATTATTAGATTAAGAAAGTGAAGTATAGAATTGAAAAACTGTCGCACTCAATACCGTACACTACCTCTACCATGAATCTACTAATGAGTCGTATACATTGTACGCTGTTGTATACTGCAGTGGATGTACACTGTACATTGTACACAATACTATTCATTCATTAATGGAAAAAAATTCCGTGGGATTGTTTGCCATGAAAATTACTGCCAACAATGACAATGAAAATGTTGATGGAATTTGGTAAAGTTAATACATGCACATTAGACTTGAAACTGATTTGGGATGGAATTGAATGTGAAATGTGGATAATTTTGGCTATTTGATAAAAAACAGTACAAACTATTCGTATATCTAAAGAATATTCATGCGATTATCGTATCGATTTTGTTGGTTTTTTAAATTAAAAAGATCATTTAAATTGCGAGCTTTTTCAATAATTTTATATTTAGAACTTGTTGATGTTTTTTTCAAATAATAATTCTCAATTTTCTCTACAGAATTACATCCACTTTTCCGTACTGTACAACCAAACAATGACAATGACAATTGTGTAAAACAAAACACAGGTTTATTATTATCTAATGTACAATTTGTACAATACATAGAATGTAATGATAATTGGATTAATTTGGCCTTTTACTCGTTTGTGTATGCATAAATTACATGAAATCATACTCATCATTGATAAAGTTACTATGATAGGTAGGCACTTGTATAAATGGTTCAATGTTGACAAACTTATGTAGTTACAACAGGTTGGTGAGTGTTTTGTGTTGACTCATCGCAGTCCGGAAATAAATGAAGCCATGCGACTTGCACAAGGTCATCAATCGTTAGATCACTTTTTTAGACATGAAAGTGAATCACTCGATTCGATGTGTTGCCAAACAAACTGCCTGATACAAACCAACCTCACTTTGATTCATGAATTGTGAATGTTGTTCAGTTGTGCTCGGACTGTTGTTGGCTTCTGTGCGTTGTTTTCTGATTAATATTTTTTACTGATTTTCAGCACTTGAACACTGACATTATATCAAGTGATAATAAATGCACATTATTATAAACTTTTGACAAATTATTGAAAAAGGTGACATTTAAAATTTACAGTTGTTTGTTTTGTTTGTTTTTTTCAAAGTTGGACTTTTGACAAATTAAGTAGAAAGTGGACAAATTCAAACAATTGAATTCAATGATTGTTCAATTGATTTAGAGTTGTCCAGGAACTTTCCTTCAATTTGTGTATTTTCTAATCAACAAATCGCAAAAACCAACCATCATCTCAACATGTCAGAAAAAACATTCTTCATTTCAAATCAAATTGTGTTGTACTAATACCAAAAGTAAGAAATTTATTTGTCTTTGAAAGTAATTTTTAAAATTTAAAATTGACTGGGTAAGTTGATCACAATATATAGAATAGATTAGAAATAGAATTTTTGGGGAAAATGTTAATGTTAATGTTCACCGACATTCATAACAAGGTCTAATTTTTTATTTTTTTTAGTTTAAATACTAGTTATGCAGCTAAATTGAATGACAACTTGATATTTTATATATTTGTAATGAATCATATAGGAAAATTGAATCGTTCTGTAAGATTGAATTTAAAGGTTAATTTAATTTAAAGTTTTATCTAAGAACTCATAAAAATTTTAATTGTGAAATAAGTGATGTTACAATGAAATATTGCATTTGCAAAATATTGTACCCTACCATAAGTAGTAGTATTGAGCTGATACTAAAAAGTTGCCATATTTTTCTCATCACTTTTTGTTTTTACTTGTAACTTTCAAGAGCACAAGAGTAAGAGTTTTTGTATTTCTTTTGGTATTGTTAAAAGGTAAATTTAAATTTGTACTAATAATTTTAAATTAATAGTCAATCGATATGATCATTACAATTTCTGTAAATAATTCAACAATTTCCTAAATTCTTCAATTTACTCTTAAATAAATCAATTGTCCATTATTAATTGTCAATATTAATTACCGATTAGGTAATTCAATGAATGTGAATAGTAAACTTTTGACAACAGTAAGACAGTTCTTTCTTATTAGATATTATATTTCGACATATTACACTGCAAAATCTAATTATTTCATCAATTTCATTTATATCCGCCAGATGGCAGTGTAAACCAAATCTCCAGGATGTACATCAGTATATTTACTTTGAAATCTCGCTTGAATAGACTTGACTCGCTGTACGTTATCCTAAATTGTCAAGTTGTCTCTTATTTGCATATCACAATTGTATTAATTTAATTGCTTAATATTATTGTCTTTTTGGGTGCTAAATATTTCAAAATTATTCGTAGTAAATGATTAATTAGAAAATTATTTTATTTTAAAAAATATTTTTAAGGTTATGGTGCTTCTTAATATGCTCCTAGAAAAGGTTTTTTAACAATAAATTATAAAATTTAATTATTGCCAATAATTAAATTTTATATTACAAAAATACAACAAATACCATCAATAACTAATTTCACCTATTACTTTATTGCTGCTTTCTATACGACTTTTGAGAGTTTGACTAGCACGTACATTCCTTACACTTGAGCACTGTTTCTTCAACCCTCAGCCACAAGGTTGCATCAACCATCGCTGTTGATGCAAATTTGAGCAATGGAGCCTGATTTTCCAGATTATCAAATTGATTATGAAAAAATGCGTTCAAAAAGATTCCGACACGAATAATTCCTGGCAAATTTAAAGGTTTACTAGTTTATGTTGATTATTTCATTATTATTAATTATAAGATAAACACATTTTTATAACATCGCATATAACTCAACTTATTAATTATGCTATTCAAAAATTTGAAGCTGATTTGTTTTTTAAAAGGTCATTTTTCATGTTTATTTATTTATTAAATTTGTGAATTAAAGTGAATTTGAGTTATACTAAAATGTTGCTAGACAAACTCTTTCGATAGAGAGTGACTCAAATCATGCATTTGATTTACTTCTGGGTTTTCTATTTTTTATATTTCTTCTGGTTGTTGTTGTGTAGTATCCCTCACCTTATCACTCGACCTTTCATATTTCATCTCTTATCAGCATTGCACTCGTCATCTGTTTTCCTGTCATTTAGTTTTGCGGCTTCCGGAATTTTCTCTTCTTTCACGTTCATGACAAATTAGTAGTAAACAAAACCAACACCGGTACACTTATCACCATTCGGGATAATCCTCTGTGATGTAACGATTATTAAATGAGAGAGGGTTCAGCCGACTTATCAATAAAACCTCGACCTACACATACGTCAAATTGAATTCATTCAGTGAAGTATCGCCGTTTTTAGCTAACTATTTCAAGTACTCCCTCACTTTATGTTGATGATAAGTTCGACGTACAAAACCTAGTGAACATACACTTGAACTCGAAACTCTACTCGTGCTGATAACATGAGTGATGATTGGTGTGACTGTGATGGAAGGACATTGCAAGACATTCGACATGTGTTCAGTCTGTTGATGGATAATTATTATTTCATCGTATCCATCGATTAGTGTTTTCAAACTAATTACAATCTAACTTGATTCGAAGTGCATTCCACTGATTTATTGTTTGATTAATTTATTTGTTTCTTATCAGTAGCTTGACTAGTTTGTTATCAAGTTTTTCATTCGAAATTAATTTCTCTGATTGAATGTGTAATTTGTAGGACGAATAGGGCCTTGGGTCCTATGTCCTAACGATATTATTGGATGATGATTGAAGATAGAACAGTAAAGAGTCTTATTGATGGTTTATTGGTTGATTAGTAGTTGTCACATAGACGTCACATCGGAGAGTGATCTCTCTGTGAGAGTACATGACTGATAGAGGATAGTGAACGGTGTGCATGGGATAGAGTGCCCATGCGCATCCGTGATACAGAAGAGAGAAAGAGGAGGAGAGCAGAGAGAGGAGAGCCAGTGGATAGGCACTGGGGTACTGGTGGATAAACCAGGGGTAAGAGTCCTTTACAAATTAGTTCTTCTGTTTTGAGCAAGCTAAGCTAATTACAATTTTCAATTTATAAGTTAAATAGTACAATTTTTTTCGTCTTTCAAACTGGTGATTTCAAATTTATTCTTTTATATCAAATTATAATTTGTTTCAAGTTTTTTGTTACATCCAGACATTTCCCTTTTAATTATATTTTTGAGATAGTTTTACATAGTTTAATAAGAATGCTTTTTTATTTGTGAAGATATTGACTCATTAATCTTTTACAATAAAATCTAATTATAACTATATTTTATTGATTAGATTTTTGCAACCGAAATCATTTCATCGCCTTGATTGTGAAAAAATAAACCAGTGTCAGCACTCAAATCTCGGATCAAATAGTGATAGAAATTTGCTCAAATCATCTGCACTTTAACCTGCCTTTTGACATTTACCAATCAATCAATTACCAAAAAGTAAGTGCATTTCTATTTCACATTTCTTTATTTCATAGTTTTTTTCCTCAATTGTTTAAATGGTTAAAATATTGCACTTTCATTGAGAGATCTTTAGACAAACAATTAAATTTGTTCAATAAATTAAGGCAGGAGGCGGCGTATTTTCAGTAAAAATAGCTGCCAGTCAAAACAGCGGTAAAAAGTGGTTACCTTTAGGTGCACTTTTCTCCTATGTTTCTTGACCGATTTTGGTGTATCATAGCTTTTATTAAAGGTAAATGTATAGACTTTGAATTTTTCTAGAAAAATCAAGAGTTTTTAAGTGTCTATCCATCTTGAGATAAGTTTAAAGTAAAAAATAATCAAATATTTTCAAACTATTTGCATATTTTGTAGGAATATCGTTAAATAGTTGGAATTTTTCTAGAAAAATTTAAAGTCTATACATTTACCTTTAATAAAAGCTATGATACGCCAAAATTTAAAAGGTTTTTTAACTTTCAAATTTAAATTTAATTTTATAAACGTCATTGATACGTTCTGTACAACATGTTTTAGTATTTGTTTTGTGTTGTAGTACAATGAGTACTTTTGATTATCTTAGAATGTGCTTTCTTCTCGATGTGTCAGTCATGTGTTGACATTTGATAATGTCACTCAACTTGTTTTAGGGTTTAAGACAACTGACTTATGTTTTGTTTTACTTTTTGTATTCGTCCTGTCATGATTTCTGCTTGAGTTTAATCGTACTTTGATCGATTGACAGTTGAGTGTCATATCTAGGATTTTTAGTTGTAATTTCAGTCCTCAAATAATTTATTAAAACTACGAGTTGATACAAGACTCCCTAAGGAGCCGGAAGTTGATTTTTATAGAACGCATATGAAATAAATTCATAATATAAGAAATTTCGTACACAAATGATTTGACCATTTTCTCTCTTCAGCGTATTCGATATTGGTAGAAAAAAGTGTAGATGTATCAGTAACATGTACATACATGTCAGTACATGTAACAGACTGAGTCACCCGATGAGTCGTGTGATTGCTCTCTCCCATTCCCGGACAATCTACAAATTATCCAACAGTTCCAAGTTGTGTAGTTGTAAATGTAGGTTAAGTGTTGGTTAGTGCTACTACTAGTACCGTGGTACGGGTAATGCCTGAGTACTGCTGCATTACCCGGACTGGTGCAATACACCACCAGAGAGATAGCACAATTCATACAGACAGTCAGATCGGTTATTATTACCAATGCGACAATAACCGGGCTGACGGGTTAATTGATTTATACCGTGAGAGTAGAGCAGACAGACAATGTAGGTGTACAAATGGAGTATTGTGATTTACAATTTGAATATGAAATTCTCTTGGCTTTGTATATTTGACCTGTTTTTATATTGAACTTTGTATAATAATATTTTTTGTATATTTGAGCCATTTTAAAAAGGTAACCCAATATAAATTGAACCTAAATTGTCCTTTTGTATGTGTCACTTGACACTCGTACGTCTCTTGAGATCCCAAGTTTACATCTTATTGTACAGAACTTGACAAGTCATTATATCTGTGTTAAATTAAATATTTGTTTATTTAAAGGCTGTTCAAAAAATATCTTTTTTTTGTGAATTCAAAATAGAGATAAAGATGATTATGCAAGAATACTCAAAATTAATTAAACAACTTTTTCACAGTACTCAAGTGTGCCTAGTTGTATGTTGTCTCACAGTTGCTTTGACATTCAACTGTTCATTTCTAAAGGTAACCATTTATATGAATAATTCTAAAATAAATTTTGTGTTATTAGTATTTGGTGTTGTATCATATCCGTGAATAAATCACCAAATCATACATACGGCTTGAACAAGGACATTAATCGGACTATTGTTGGGTTAGATCACCTGAGTGAAGTAAAGTGAATTCACATTGATGAGTCGTGCTGAATGTCTAATGTCTAATGTCTAATGTCTAATGTCTAATGTCTAATGTCTAATGTCTAATGTCTAATGTCTAATGTCTAATGTCTAATGTCTAATGTCTAATGTCTAATGTTGCCAAACAAACATTCCACAAGACAACATTGAAAAATGTCATCAAAATGTGTTGTATTATCAATTTTGCCTGAATCATCATTTCCGTTTCAATAATCAAGAGAGCTTGACAACAAAGACAAATAGACAAACAAACTTTATACTTTACTATACGTCGCAACAAGTTACAACATATGTTTGGTTGATCTTTTTTCTTTTGACATTGATAAATTTTGTTTGATACTTATCTAAGTAGTTTGTTGAAAAAAAAATTTGTTAACGGTATTATTTTATATGATATTTAAAAATTATTTAAAAATTACATTTATATAATGCCATTGTGGTTTTTCCAAAATTACTTTCCAAAAAAAAACAACTAAAACCACACATTTGATAGACAGTTTAATTTGTCTAAAAAAATTTTTGCTTTTGTTTCCCCTTCTGGTTTTGTACTTTTCCTTTACCTTATCACCCTACCTCTCATATTTCATCTTTTATCAGCATTGCACTCGTTATCTGCTTTCCTGTCATTTGTGCATGGCTTCCGGAATTTTCTCTTTTTAAATGGTACATGACAAATTTAGTAAACAACAACACCAACACCGGGCACACTTATCAACCTTCAGGATAATCCTGTGATGTAGTGATTACTGAATAAGTGAGAGGGTTCAGCTTTATCAATTCAGCCTCAATCAATACCATCTCCACCTACAAATACGCCATCGGTGCACCGTATTAATTCATTTTTCTGTTTTTTCCTCATTAACTGCATCTAGTATTCATTCACACACTCTGTGTTGCTCGTGATAAAAATTAGTGTACAAAACCTAGTGAACATACACTTGAACTCGAAACTCTACTCGTGCTGATAAGATGAGTGATCATTGGTGACTGTGTGATGGAAGGACATTGCAAGACATTCGAGATGTGTTCAGTTTGTGTCTTATGGAAAATTATGATTTCATCAAACAATCACATCGATTAGTGTTTATCAAACTAATTACAATCTCTCAAACACATTTTATGATTGACTGACTGTTTGCTTACTTTACTTTGAAGCTTATCATCTGATTGATAAACTCATTTGTTACCAAGTTGGTGAAACCGAGGTTTTTTTCTTAATAAGGTTTCTGTTTTGAACATTTTTGTTTCAACTTTATCAACGAAAACATTGACTAATTAACACATTGACATTAACGAATTAACTGTATTAAATCGGATTATTAATTGAAATTTGTGTAATAATTTTTTATTGTGTTTTGCATCAAGTTCTTTACTTTACCAAACTTTTATCAAGCTCCAAGTACAAGTTTAAGTGGTTTAATTTTATTTTCTTGTTTTTTTTCAATAAACGTGGAAACATCGTTTTAAAAATGGTCACAAAATTAACATTATTTATCAATTATATTACGAGAATTACTATTAATTATACCAACCAGATCCAGTTAAATCGAGTCTATTCCAAATCCACAACAAATGTTATTTCTATTTGTATTTTTCCATTAAAAATTTGTGTCAGTAAATTAGCAAGTGCCAATGTTTAAACGGTTGCATAAATAATTTAAGTAATTTAATTAAATAATAATAATTCTCTCAATGCAATTCAAAATATAAGTTTAAGTAAATAAGTGTAAGGAAATGTACCTCAATACTCGAGTATCACCTTGAGTAATGCGACAAAGTGCAATGTGCCGCATTGTTTGCATTTCTGTTGTACTGTGATCGTATTGTTGCAACCATTGAGTGCATCAGAAAATTACTATTGTGCAGTAAATTACTTAAAACATAGTTTTAAAAAATTACACCATTTCTAATTTCTGATTTGCTCGCTTGATTCGCTTACTTTATAAACGGTTAATTTCCTTTTAAGTCACATGATTTTGTATATGTTTCCTCGGAGTATATCCAAAAGTACTTATTAATTTACATCCAAAGCAATAAGTGAATCATTACGGAGACATGTATATTGACTTTTTGCTTTAGATCTCGTGTCTTTGAATGTTTAAGTGTGAGCTTATCAAATTCCTATCAAATGTAGTCTCATACGTTGAGTCTCATGTCAGGTTGTGTGTTGATAAGAGATTTGGACGATTGACCGATGCTAGGACATAACATTCGTGAGTTGAGTTAAAGATTCGTTCAAATTAAATCAAACTTTGTGCAACTACGTATTGGTATAACTGTTTATTATGTCTATTTGTCATATTGGGATTAATGTCATGTTGATCTTGATTTCCTGGTTTTTATATTAAAGGTTGAATTTTGTTTTAACTTTTTTGCACAAAGATTATTTTATTAAATCTTTAGATAATTAGAATTAATTGTACTGTCCATTTTCTAGCACCAGACGAAAGGTAATTCTCTATTACTCAACTCACCAGTATTAATCTTTATTGTCCAACTAATTAAATCCTCATCATGTAATGCACCAGAAAAGGACTTAATCGATCAACTAAATATAGAAGCTCAATCTTTTGGGCATGTCTGGTTAAGTTATAATTAGTTGTGATCATATGAGGTAATGCTTGGATTATGACTGTGACGTGCAAAGTCATCCACCAGAAGGATAATTAATTGTTCCATTCCAGACACATTTGAACATATAACAATTAATGCAATACTAGTCTTATGTTTTAGTAATTTCTAACAGGGGTTCAAGTTTAGTTATATGTTAGAATATGTCCAAGTCAATCGATCAAGTTACTCATTTATACTTGTCTGTATTGAATTGTGTTTGTATAGTGGTGTTTTGATGGTCATATGCATTTGTATGACCAATGTATCATATATTGTACGACTACAGAACACTACCTCTACCATGAATCTACTCATGAATCGTTGTACGTCGTTGAACGTAGAGATGTGTCTGTACACAAAGCTATTCATTCATTAATGGAAAGACATTCCTTATTTGCCAACAATGACAAAATGTTTGGCTGAATTTAGCAATACACATGTACATTAGATTTCAAACTGGTTGGGATGGAATCCGAAATGCGAAATGTGGAAAATTTTGGTTATTTCGAGAGATACAACACCAACAATTCTAATATCCATGCCATACTCAAACAAATACTGGACACGGCACTACAGACACTATGCACTTTTGCAATTAATATTTATGTTTTTAAAATATTAAAAATGCAAAGCAACAATTTTAGAAAAAAATTTGAACAAATTTGTAGATTTTTCTTAAATGGTAATTCTCAATTTCTTGTACAAAATAGTAATCACTTTTCAGCATCGCTTCAATCAAACAATGACAATTGCATAAAACAATAGATTTATAATTACCTAATGTACAAATTGTACAATACAAAGAACGCATAATGTAATGATGGTAATTGGATTAATTTGGTCTTTTACTCGTAATTTGTGTGTAATAATACCCTTATAAGACAGTTTATAATGTTTCTATATTTGATAACCACTTATTTGAATGGTCCAAATGTTGACAAACTTACCTGTTGACACAACCTGGTTGACAAAAGTTTTAGTGTCGACTCATGATTGTCCGGGGAATAAATCAAGCCACAAGGTTATCAAACGTTAGATCACTCGTGCAGAGAATGAAATGGTGAATCACTCGATTCGATGTGTTGCCAAACAAACGAACGTGACACAACCCAATTCTTTTCAGATTCATTAAATGTGAATGTTTGAAGATGTTGTTTAGTTGTATTCGGACTATTGTTGCTTTCTGTTGTTTTGTTTGTTTGTGATTTATATTGATTTTTTTTGTATTCGAACAATAACAATATATCAAGTAAAGAATTAATTAAATTTGCCAACGATTCAAAAAATTCTTGCAAATGGTTACATTTAAAATTGGAAAGTTGTTTGTTTTATTTAATGTTTTCAATCTTGGAATTTTTGAGAAAACTTATTTGACCAACCAAACAGAAAGCTGACAAATTCAGACAATTGAATTTAATGATTGTTCAATTGATTTAGAGTTGTCCAAAGAACTTTCCTTCAATTTCTGGTTGTTTCTATTCAAATAAAATCAGCAAAATCTACATTCGACTCTACATTTTCCGGAACAGTTTACAAGAATTATTCAATTGTATTCCACTTGTTTACTTCTGCTATCGTAATTTCTAAAAGGTTTATTTCTTAAATTTTTATTTATTTATTTCAATTTAAATATGCAGCCAATTTAATTTCCAAAAATATTTTATATATTTGTAGCTAATCTAATACGTCAATTCAATAGTGCTAGTACGGTAGAATTTAAAGGTTTTATTTTTTAAAAATTGGTTTTGCTTTAATATTCAAAAATTACAATTAAATTATGTTACATTGATTAGCTAAATATTGTATCCTTTCATATGTAGTTTAAGTTTTAAGTGTTGTGCTTATTTTTATGAACCCTTTTTGGTTTTATTTGTAACCTTCTAAATCATCATTGAGTATTTTTCCATACTGTTTTTGTTAAGTTTGCGGTATTGATTGTGTTTTATTAACGAGAAACAAGGTTTAATGAGTACGTACAATCCAATAAGTATTTCTTAATCTCTATCTTAATAAAGTCATTACACAGACAGGCTTTCTACTACATTTAATGGTCAGAAAATTGGTTCTCTTCCAAAAAATTTTAATGATGTCAACCAAAAGTAAGTAAAACGTTTTTTACCTTTTTAGTATATTTGCACCAAAATATTGTCCCATTTAATTTTGTAAAAGGTAAAAATTCATGGCTTAATTTAATATATCTTATAAACGAGTGTGGGGTTTTATTATAACATTTAGAGTAATATCAAGTATTTTTCCATTTATTATTCGTTTGATTATCTGAAGGATATCTATTTCTGCTTCATTAAAGTTTAACGGATAATCTTGTCTTTATTTTTTAAAAAGGTTTTATAATTTTATATTAATATTCTTAAAAATCAAGACGTTCAACTATTAGAAAGAGTTGCAAATTGTGTTGTTTAAAAAATTATCATCTTGTCCATTTAGATTCGCAAGTTTATCGATTTAATTGAACTTTAAGACTTGCATTGTCTTGTCCAACCCTCCAATTTCAATCACATTTCATAGTCTATAAACAACCTTTTTACGTTTTTGTGTTCCAAAAAGTCTTAACTCGTGGCTCTGGATAGCCTTGACTTGAGCGGGAAAGTGCCCAACAGCTCGAGTACTCAAGTCTCGACTCAAGTGGGAAAATCATTCAATTTGTCTGCCCCAATTGTTTTAGCTAATTAGTCGAATCATGTGCTAAGTTGGGAGTGGAATATTTCTATTTTTACTTTTTTGTCTTTGCAACTAAAAATGCGTTTCATTCGTACATTTTAGCTCAATTCAGCTCTGGTTGGTTTAACGACAGCAACTAATTTTAATGAAATATTTCTTGGCTTCATTTATAGTTGTGTATTACCTTTACAGTTTTGCTACAATTTGTTTCCCCATCTTTCAGGAATAATTAAAAGGTAAATTTAAAATTTATTTATTAATGTATTAAAATTTTTCAAATTTTCAATCAATTCTTGCAATTGTTTTATTCAACATTTTTCTATAGCTTATTTAGTGAATATAATTAGTGCATGAGCGAGACATGTAATAACAGGTAAATCTATAAAGTATTAGTATTGGGTGCTCTCAAAAATATTTTTTTAACAGTAATAATCAATAGGCATTCTTTCATTCTAACATTCTTTTAATTTTGTCTAAATAAACAATATCATGAGACAATTAACCCGTTCGCCGTGCCATTTTTGCACTCTGTGGCGAGTACTTCTATTATGTCTAGGAGGCTGAAACTTTACCAGGATATTCCCTAGGGCTGGGGCACATGTGCTCGGGACCCAAAATTCCACTAGGATTCACTTCGCCGGAATGTGTCAAATCGACCCGTTCT
Organism: Rhizoglyphus robini; assembly: GCA_023373905.1. NCBI lineage: Eukaryota > Metazoa > Arthropoda > Arachnida > Sarcoptiformes > Acaridae > Rhizoglyphus > Rhizoglyphus robini. The sequence continues at coordinate 285,379 of JAKIJQ010000195.1, forward strand.
TGTTCTAGATCGATTCTGTTGGTCTTCCTGAGCATTTTGATATATAACTCACCATGGTAGTCATTTTGGAACCTCTGGATCCTGGATCCAAGTACCAGAAAATGCAATTTTGGAACCAATTTGATTTCAAAAACGGATTCTACGGAAAAATTCATGCAGAAATGACCCCTCAATCATCAAAATTGGTGTAAGAGAAGTATAGATACTCATTTTCAAAAAATGTTTATTTGGGACCCGGGATGTCTGTCCGTCTGTACTAGGGCCCGAGTAAAATCGCATTTTGAACATGTTCCCGTGCATGGATTTTGATGAAACCGGTACCAATTTCTTCAGAAGACAGAGTAGAATGCAATAGTTTTATCGATTATTTTCAAAAGTTGATTTTTGGAAACCGGATTCTAGGCCCCGGACCCAAGTCGAACGAATGATTAAAATACTAAAAGTAAATACTGTCAATAGAGTCCACTCAACATAACGAGCATTTTGATATATCACTTGATTATATATTTAATAAAAATTGTAGGGCCCTAGCACGGATGGACAGACATCCCGGGCCCCAAATAGACATTTTTTGAAAATCAGTATCTTTACTTCTCTTACACCAATTTTGATGATTGAGGGGTCATTTCTGCATGAATTTTTCCGTAGAATCCGTTTTTGAAATCAAATTGGTTCCAAAATTGCATTTTCTGGTACTTGGATCCAGGATCCAGAGGTTCCAAAATGACTACCATGGTGAGTTATATATCAAAATGCTCAGGAAGACCAACAGAATCGATCTAGAACAAGAACGGGTCGATTTGACACATTCCGGCGAAGTGAATCCTAGTGGAATTTTGGGTCCCGAGCACATGTGCCCCAGCCCTAGGGAATATCCTGGTAAAGTTTCAGCCTCCTAGACATAATAGAAGTACTCGCCACAGAGTGCAAAAATGGCACGGCGAACGGGTTAATTTAATTAATTTCTTACATTCGAATATAACAGGTAACCTATTGACTATAGTACAGTAAGGCTGTTCCTTCTTATGAGATATTATATTTTTTTAAAATATTTCACTACACAATCTTATTCCATCAATTTCTTTTTATCTTCGCCAGATGGCAGTGTAAACCAAATATCCTGGATATTATATCCAGTCTCGTACATTATTCTAAATTGCCATGTTTTTCATATTTGTTCTTGATGATTGTTTTAACAATGTTTTGTCTACTATGGACAGACACCGGTACCGGACACGGCGCAGACAGGCAACAACCAACAAACTCGTACATGCACTGTTTCCCCAACACTCAACCACAAGGTCTCTGTTACTGTTGATGCAAATATTGAGCAATGAAATTAGGTTTGAGTTATAGTGTGATAAGATTACTCGCGTAAACACTCACCATGCACTTATCTCTAGTCTGAATTGTATTTGAATTTCCAGAAAGATCTCACTGTACCTTCACCTTGAACCTTAGCTTGCGTTTAGCGGCAAATATTACTCATTGAATGCCATTCAATATTAGTCGATTGTCAATGTCGACTATTACGCATTGGATTTTTCCTTTCATGACTCATTCTGTTTGTCGTTTGTCTTATGCTTTTACGGTTCATATCTCGTCATAATTATTAAATGTGTCCAAATAATATTATTGTATTCGATTGTATTGACAATTTACAGATAATGAACAAACAGGTGCGGTGTTGACTTTAGCAATATAATAATGGTGTTGATTTTGTGTCCAGGACTTGTCCGTTTCAGGGTTTCTGGTGTAAACAATTTAATGTAATTCGAACTCCATTGTTTGTACAAGGTCATTTTAAAATAATTTTTATTTATTAATTTCTCTTTTCAAAAAATTAATAAAAGAAATAATGATACAATTGTGCAATTAGTATCGAGTTTATTTATAATTAAAAATATGTGTTGTAATTGAACTAATATAATCTGGAACTAAGTTGTGATTGGGTAATTACCAAGGCCGATTGTAATTTGTTTGAAAGGTAACTTTATATTTTCTTATTCTTATTCTAATTTTTATTCTAAATTGGAAAACGTGGGCGTTAACCTTATTCTAGTGTTCTATGTTGGTATTTCTATATACGATTTTATTTTGTGTTGAATCACCTCCTGAAATAAATCACAAATCGTACATAAGGATTAGGTGAGATCACTTTTTGTAAATGAACGTGAATTCAAGTTTACAAAATGTTTCAAAATATGACTCAATCATTACATTTGATTGTCAGTTTAATTTGCTGTTTAACTTCTGGGTTTTCTGTATTTTTTGTCACTTCTGGTCGCTGTTGTTGTGTAATATCCCTTCACCTTATCACCCCACTTCTCATATTTCATCTCTTATCAACATTGCACTCGTCATCTGTTTTCCTGTCATTTTGTGTTTGCGGCTTCCGGAATTTTCTCTTCTTTCACGTTACATAACAAAAAATTAGTAGGAAACAAAAACCAACACTGGCTCAACTTATCACCATTCAGGATAATCATGTGATGTAACGATTATTAAATGAGTGAGTGAGTAGGTAGAGAGAGAGAGAGAGAGAGAGAGAGAGAGAGAGAGAGAGAGAGAGAGAGAGACATATAGTAACTCAATAGTAACTACTTTTGTGAATGGTTCATTGCTGACAAACTTGTATAGTTTCTTAGTACAACAAGTTGACTAGCATTTTGTGTCTTGTCATGATTGTCCGGGAATAAATGAAGCCATGCGACTTGCACAAGATCATCAATGGTTAGATCACTCTTTTCAGGCATGAAAGTGAATCACTCGATTCGATGTGTTGCCAAACAAACAAACTGTGTGACACAATCAAATTCACTGAAGATTCATGAAATGTGAATGTTTGAAGATGTCGTTCAGTTATTCTCGGACTATTGTTGGTTTCTGTTTGTTGTCTGTTTGAGATTATCAATGATTTTAACCATGTGAGCATTATATGAAGATATTTTGAAATAATACAATATTATTACAAATGGTTATATTTAAAATTGTGCAGTTTTTATTTGATGTTTGCAATCTTGGAATTTTGAAATAACTGATCTGACCAAACAAATGGAAAGCTGACAAATTCAGACAATTGTATTCAATGATTGTTCAATAGATTTAGAGTTGTCCAAAGAACTTTCTTTCAATTTCTGGTTGTTTCTATTAAAATAATCAGCAAAAATATACATTCAACTCAACATTTTTCAAGTCAAAATCAAAGTACAAAAATTCTTAGATTAAATTCAACCTTTTTAGTTTTATAGTTACCATTTCTAAAGGTCTATATCTTAAATTTTTATTTATTTAACTATTTCAATTTAATATGCTGCCAAATCGATTTACAAGATACTTTCTATATATTTGCAGCTAATCAAACTCGTAAATTATAAATTAACGAGTTAATTTCATTGTTAAATTACAAGGTTATATAAAATTGAATGTTTTACTTTAAAACTCAAAAATTTCAATTTTACAAAAATGAGTAATGTTACATTGAATAGCTAAATATTGCATCTTTTCATATAGTTTAATTACTTTTATGAGCACATTTTGGTTTTATTTGTAACCTTCTATAGAATCATTGAGTATTTTTCCATTCTGTTTTGTTACATTTTCTGAAGGGTATTGATTGTGTTTTATTAACGAGAAACAAGGCTTAATGTGTACAATGTAATGAGTATTTCTTTATCTTGGCACTAATAAAGTCGTTACACGGAGAGACTTTCTACTCGCTATCAATAATTGAGTTTTTATTGGTAGGTTATTTAGATAACACTTCTACTCATTACTAATGAGTCATTCGAACATGTGAACATCTATTATTTTATTTGTTGTATTAAATTATATTTTTTAATCAACAGGTTATTTTTACTGGAAAGTTGTGCGTTCAATTTTTGTAAAGAATTTTGAAAATTAGATAAGCCAATAAGAAAGTGGACAAATTCAGACAATTGAATTGTCTCAGCACAAATGTTCAATTGATTTAGAATCGTTCAGAGACTTTCTTCAATCTTTCGGTCATTTTTCAACAAATCAAAAAGATCAACACTACATTTTATGACTTCTGGAAATTTACTTCTCTTCAAAACTGTTCTTCTAATAACGTTAACCAAAAGTAAGTAGAATGTATTATTTTATTTAGAATATTTGCTCGAATAAATTGTTATAATTTTTTGATTATATTTTTAAAATTAAAATCAATGCAAAGCAGTCAACTTTTAGACGGAGTTAATTGTGTTGTGAAAAAAATTACCATCTTATTTGAATTCACTAGTTTATAGATTTCAATAAACTTTAAACACAACTGTCTTGTCTAAACCTCAAATCTCAATCTCATTTCGTAATCTGTAATCAATACTTTGGGCCTGTAAAAAGTCTTTACTCGTGACTAAGCTCAAAATGCATATTTAAATCGTTCATTTAAGCTCCATTGAACATTACACTGTTTGACAAACGGTATAAACCAATCAATAATTTCTGGGAACACTGAAACATTTCTTTGATGCATTTTTACATGTGAATAACCGTAATTTCAAATTTTTCTACAATTTGAGTGTTGTATTGTGAATGTAACTTTCTACTTCAAAGGTAAATTTAAATTTTTATCAATGTTTTTAAATAAATGAATCAATTTACTCAAATATCTCGACACAATTTCAACACATTTATTTTTTCAAGTCAACATCTAACTACATTAAAGTAATTTTGAAAATCGTGGTTGTCATCGTCGTGTCGGGCACAAGCATGGTGGAAGGTACGACGGACATGCGCAGTAGAGAGATGATAGAATCCATGGTTATGACCCTTGATCCATGGATTGGGGAAAGTTTCCGGCAATATTTTTAAAAACTTCCGGGAACTTTCCCAGGTACGTTTTGAAAAATTGAAGTTTTCGGAAAGTTTCTCAACTTTTCCGGAAACTTTCCCAACTCCAAGTTTTGCGAAACTCCACCAGTATATTGTTTCGTTTGGCAGGTCGCTACTGCGCATGTGCTTTTTTTTAGTAGACGAAGAGGTTAACAAATTCAGGCGAGGTTGTGTGTTCACTGGTACACTGTTTGATTGATTGATGGTAGATGTACACTTTACAATGTACAGTAGAAGTAGACATTCGATTGGATATTTTCTTTTATTTTTTATTTATTTTTTTATTTATTGCACGATTCATTGAATCATGCAGGGGCCGTGGATATTTTCTTTTACAAACAACCTGAAATACTTTTAAAGACAAAAAATTTATTCTTATATAATTTACTCAAAATCTGATTTTTTTATTTGAGATTAGTTAAGAAAACAAATGTACAAGCAAATTTATAATCAAATGTATAAATAACACTATTTTTGGCCATTTGAGATCATATCGTTTTAAAATATATAGAAGTAAAAAATTTCAGATTGTCATTTCTCAAGATCATACATTTACCTTTAATTTAATATATCGCTTGAAAAACGGTATACTGGTTTAGGAGTAAAAGGTTCAAACGCAAAATTTAATTTTGCGTTTGAAATACAATGGGCCCATTGACATATGTCGACCACAAATTAACCACCACTTAATTCAAAATGTTTTCCTCATTTTTTCTGAAATATTTTTTCTAAATATGATAAAATCTTGGATTTCTTTTGAGAGAGCGCTCACAAGACGTAACCAAATTGTGGTTGCATTCTCTCGAAAACCCAATTAAAAAATCTCTTGAAAATCTTGAGAGTTACAATGACGCTTAGTGAATGCTTTCGACTGAGAAATATAAATTACAAAGTTCTTGAATAACGCAAGTTTACTTATTTAGAAATACTAAATGTTCAGCTGCATGGTATAACAGAATGCTGCATTTGGCAGAATGTACACCACAAATTCGGAAACCTAAGAGTTTGACTTGCGAATATTTACGAAAAATTAAGAAATTGTCTAAAATGAACAATAGTCTAAATGACGAGAAGTGAATTCAGTTAGCAGTGTAAGCTATTTAAAATTATTATCTCGTATATGGTGGATTCATGTACATCATTGCATATTTTCAATACGAAATTGACTATGCATAGTGCATTTCACACAGACACTGTATTATTCGAGCTCTGTGTGAGATTTACTGATTTAAAACCAAGAATTTTCAAATTATTTACTATAAAAATAAACTATAAATTGAACAAATCAGAGTCAGAGGATTGATTTTTAAAAGATTTTGAAGATATGGACAAACTTAACATAAATGGAAATAGCAGTATGCATATGATTTTGTCTGATCCTTTGAAGAGAAATATCCACAGCCTTCAATTGTGCCAGAATATAGAAAAATGTTTTGCTTTTGAAAAGAAAATGTTTCTACAGTATCAACCCGCCGCTGCAAGCGGCGGGTTTTAACAAGTTGACCACAAACGCGAGCGGTGAGCGGAGTGAAACGCCGCGAACGCGAAGCGTTTGGGTTAACTTGTTAATTTTCATTAGTTTTATTTATATAAATAAAGCGTTTGCAACAAACATGTTATAATAACAGATAAATTTATATACGAGTTTTGTGAGCTCCAAATAGTTTTACGTATTATCAATAATTATCAATACTACAATACGCATACGTACACTATTTTGTTTATGTTCCAGATGAAAATTGTTTTGAATTAAAATAGCTGTAGCAAAAAGGTATTCTTTATTATTGAACACATTATCTATGAATGACCGCAATATACCTTATTACTCATAATTCAATTAATTATTCAATTTTAATCTCCGATTAGATAATGGAATGTGCAGTGCACATTGTGCACAGTAAAATATTAACAGAATAACCGTTAGTTCGACAGTTTGTTTCATCTCATCCAGATGGCAGTGAAAAGTGAATATCTTGCATATACATTAGCCATTTACAAAAAATTCGTTTGAGTTTGATTTTCGCTATGCATTATCTTAAATTGCCAAGTTTCTCTTATTTGTCCATCTGCATTGTTTGAACCATCTCGTTGTGGACCATACTCAGAGACGTACAGGACACGGCGCAGACAGGCTAAACCACCATCAGACACGTACATGCACTTGTGCACTAATTCCCCAACACTCAACCACAAGGTCTCACATTACTGTTGATGGTTGTACTTGAGCAATGAAGTCAGTCTTTTGCTTAAGGGAAATCGAGTTTGGGTTTAATGATAAGATTATGAGTGTGAACAGTCACCAACACTTATCTCTATTGAGTCTGCTTTGCATTTAGTCTCTAGAGAGCTCTCACTTTACTCACCTTGAACCTGAACTAGAGTGTGCGTTTGTCTTGCATGTCGCACATTACTCATTGATTGTCAATGTCAATGTCGACTATTACGCATTGGATTTTTCCTTTTGCACATGACTCACTCTATTTGACATTTAGATTATGGGTTGATTCGAATCTTTTTCTATTGTTTTTGGATTCGTAAATATTATGGTACTCGATTGTATTGACTGGTAATGAAAAAAACAGGCGGGGTGTTGACTTTAGTAATATAATAATGGTGTTTACTTTGTGTCCGGGACTTGTCTGTTTGTCCGTATCTCTGGTTTAGTTGTAATCAATTCAATCAGAATACTTTATTAATTCCTCTCTGTGTTCTACAAGGTCATTCAACATTTTATTTGTATATTATTTATATATTTGTGATACAGAATTGGGAAACTTTTGCGATTACCTAATGTATGCTATGTATGCATTTTTTAATACACGATACTATTTAGTGTTGACTCATCTCCGGGAATAAATCATGATCATAGGACTTGTACAAGGTCAGTTATCGGACTATCTGGTTGGGATGGGTAAAGTGAGATCACTTGTGTGGATGAATGTGAATTGGAGTTGTACAAAATGTTGCCAAAAAATAGATTTAATTGACAGTTTAATTTATTTAACTTTTGGTTTTTCTGTATTTTTTGTTACTTCTGGTCGTTGTTGTGTATCCCTCACCTTATCACTCTCATCTCATATTTCATCTCTTATCAGCATTTCCATTGCACTCGTCATCTGTTTTCCTGTCATTTGTGTATAGCTTCCGGATTTTCAAGTTACATAACAAATTAGTGGTAAACAAAACCGATGCCATTTATATCATCCCTCAGGATAATCCTGTGATGTAATGATTATTTAGTGAGAGGGTTCAGCGGACTTATCAATACAACCTCGACCTAAACATACGTCACATTTTGTTCAGTAAAGTTTTTCCTTTTTTAACCAACTATTTCAAGTACTCCCTCACTTTAGTATGTTGATGATAAGCTCGACGTACATTGTGAGAACTTGAACTCGAATCTCTACTCGTGCTGATAAGATGAGTGATTGGTTGACTGTGCGATGGAAGGACATTGCAAGACATTCGAGATGTTCCCTGTTTATGGAAAATTATTATTTCATAGCTTACAGTATCAATCAATTTGCGTTTATCAAACTAATTACACTCTGTCAAACATTGCTTCGAAGTGCACTCCCCTGATTCACTGTTTGCTTACTTTATTGGTTTCTTATCAACTGCTTCATAAACTCGTTTGTTACCAAGTTGTGCTTTTAGAAGCGAACTTCTCTGAAAGTGTTTTTCTGTTTTCAACAAACTATAATTTTTATTTGTTTGAACTAAAAAATTTACAATCAAGTTTCTTGTATTAACTTTAACTCTCCAACTTGTATTTGGAGATATTTTAAAACTGGTAATCTCTTAATCAAATTTGTGTTGTGCTATTCCTTTGTGTTTTTAATCAATTTGTTAGCATCCACATTTTTCGGTGGTTTTATTTTTTGAATAAAATATATTTTATTGTATTAACCTATTGTTGATAAAAAGGTATTTTCAAATTTCTGAAAATTTCAACTTACTTTACAATGCTTTAATGTGGATTTTTAATTGTAATTGTAAAAATTCTGTTTTTTCAAAAATGAATTAGAATAAAACATTTCACTTAGCATTCTTCTTTAAAACTTGCTAATTATAATCATATTATTTTTTACTAGATTTTTCCACTGAAAACATTTTTCCAACTTAATTGTGAAAAATCAAATTAACCAGTTTCAACTTTCAACTCTCAGATCAAAAAGTGATTTTTTATCTTCAAATTCATCTACACTTTAACCTGCCATTTCCCATTTACCAATCAATAAATTTCCGAAAGTAAGTGAATTTTTCATTTCATCTTTTTTAAATAAATTAAAAACTTAAAATCAGTTATATTAATTTTATATTGCGTTGTTACAATAATTTTTTAAACGGGTAATATAATATCTTAAGCCATAAGAATTGTTTCATTTTTTTCATTTTTTTTAATGAGTTAAACAACATCAACTACGACAAATTGTAGTGTCTGGACAACATCCGATTTTGTATTACGAGATTAGCTAATCTTATACAACAACAGTTAATTAGATAAATTGTTTTATTGATTATGCAATGAGACAGACTTGATTACACCAACTTGAGACTAATTAGTGTTATTATGAGATTTATGTACACAAACAGACTTTGAACAGTCTTGTTCCCCTTGTGATGATAATACAACTAGTATTTACAATCGAAATACAATTAAAATATTATAATTATTACCGAGTTTATGAATTACTTTGTACTTTCTCATGTGCGCTAGTCTCGTAAAAGTGTGAACTGATAAGTCGATTACAGCACTCTCGTATCAAATGTGGTCTGACAGTTTTGGGAGTCTGTTGATAACCGAATCTCATGTCTGTCAGGTTGTGTTGATAAGCGAAAGTGTTGTATTTGGCGATAGATCAAAGCTTAGATTTTTATTGTGACATATCTTTGAGTCGAGGTTGGTTTATGTCATACTGTGTCTGTTTGCGATCTTACTAACCAAATTATAAGTTTCGATTTTATCTAAATCATCCTCAAATTAAAATCGGTGTGCTTAGGGGTTTTCTTTAATTTTTAAATAAGAAGTATAAAAGCAAATATTTTTTAGTAACATTTTTGTATAATAGATGGCGCTGTTGATTTGTTTTCCGTTTTCATAATTGCCCAGATTTGTTATTTAAAAGGTTATTTATTTTTCAAACTTCAATCAAACTTTAATTTTAAAAAAATTTAAACGTCATTGTTACGTTCTGTAAAGCATGTTTTAGAATTTTTTTTGTGTTGTACAATGAGTACTTTTGATTACGTTAGAATGTGTGCTTCTTCTCGATGTGTCAGTCATGTGTTGACATTTGATAATGTCACTCAACTTGTTTTAGGTTTAAGACAACTGACTTATGTTTTGTTTTTTGTACTAATCCTGTCAAGATTTGTGTTTTGGTTCATTCCTAAATACATTGATCGATTGACAGTTGAGTGTCATATATAAAATTTTTAGTTGTAATTTGTTTCAACTTTACAGATTTGGTAGTTTTTCGATTTTTTACATTACGCGTTCAAATGATTTGACACTTTTCTCTCTTTTTACTTCATATTCGCTGTTCAATAGTAGAGAGTGTACATGTATCACCCGAACTGAGTCACCCGATGAGTCGTGTGATTGCTCTCTCCCATTCCCGGACAACCTACAAATTGGCCAACAGTTCCAAGTTGTGTAGTTGCAAATGTAGGTTAAGTGTTGGTTAGTGCTACTACGAGTACCGTGGTACGGGTAATCCCGCAGTACTGCTGCATTACCCGGACTGGTGCAATACACCACCAGGGAGATAGCACAATTGATCACATACAGATTCAGTCGGTTATTTTATTACCATTGCGACAATAACCGGGCTGACGGGTTAATTGATTTATACTGTGCAGACAGACAATGTAGGTGTATTTAATGTTGCAGTTTTGCTATTGTTGTTGAAAAATGTTTAAATATTTTTTTGAGCCATTAAAAAAGGTAACCCAACCCAAATTGAACTTAAATTGCCCTTTTGTATGTGTCACTTGACACTCGAACACATCTCTTGAACACATTTTATTGTACAAAATTTTCAAATCATTGTGATATTAATTATTTATTAAAGACTGTTCAAATAATTTCTCCGTGTCCTGCAAGTTTAACTTAAGAATAATAAAATGTTACTCAAAATTAGTTGAACAGATTTTAGTACAGTTGTGTTTAGTTGTCTAATGTTGTCTCACAGTCTGAGTGTTTCGGTTGTTCCTTTCATTTCATCTTATCATAAGTTTCTTTACATTTCTCGACCCTTCAATACATGTCCCTTCATATGTTCTCGAAGTGAGTGAATCTCCTTGAATTGGGTCATGTACATGTGCAAGTGACAAGTCAGGGTGCTCGAAACAGAGTGACACTGACGCCGACAACATTTGTTCGTATAGCGGACTGTAAATAAGATTCAAGTCATACTTCATCTGTTCAATAAATTTCTGTACAAAGTCAAAGTTTTAAAAAATACAGAAATTGAAAGCTTTTTTATTTAGTTTTTTGTGTGGTTTCTATTTTTCGTTTCCCTTGCTTTGATGATCTAATCGAGGTGGCGGGAAAAGTGAAGATAGACAAGCGAGACTGTTGCTGACTTAACTTTACTTTCTGTGTGTTTTGTTGTTGTTGTGCACTTTGTGTCTGTTGCACTAGTTTGTTGTGTCATTTACTGTAGTCTGTACTGTCTCGCCTCAATTGAAGTGAGAAATATGAATAAAATATAGTTGAGAGGGAAAGTTTGTTGTTGCTAAAAGTTGTACTCTGAACGGTGTACTACACTCAGAAGGTGTCATGGACTCATTAAAATTTGGCTCAAATTTACTTTTGGCTCGTATTCTAATGTTGAAGCCAACGAATTTAACTAATTTGACACTTTGTATTTATTTAAATATTATTTTTTTTGTAGATTTTACTTGTATCTAAAATTTTCACACATAAGAGTAAAATAGTTCTTTAAAAATATTTTTTTTAACATTTTAATTTATATTTAAAAACTTATCAAAGTCTGAACAAACAAGTGAATAAAAATGGTAAATTTAATTATGTTTTTAAAATACTTAAATGAATTATGATAGAATCCTTCAAAAAATTCAAGTTCTAATGATACCATGGAAAAATTAATGGTTCGACAAATTTCTCATTAGACTATTGACAAACATATTCTAAGGAACATTCGCAGACTTATGATTAACGGTAAAATAGTTTCAACTTTTTATTTCACAATTCGCTATTAATTTATTTATTTACTTGACAAAAATTAATGTAAGATTTTTTGTTTGATGAATTAATCGTTGAATTTTATGAAAGGTTATGTTATTATTGTTTATCGAGTGCTGTTTGAACAAAGTCTAGTTTAGATCACTTGATGTATCTTTATATCGTTTCACCATTAATATTATTTTTACGCTCTCAAATTACTATTTTTCACAAGTGAATTTATTAATAGGTCTCAGCATTATATTTTATTATTATTATATTTTAAAATACAGACAAATTGCACTCGCGCCCCTGTCTGGTGATGATATCGTACTTGTACTTCTTCTTGTTGTGTAAGACTAATTAACACATAACCAAATGTGATGACACGCAGACTTCTTTACGCAACAAAACAAGATAATGGACAGAAAAGTGTCGTTCAACTCGAGTTTAAGTTTTAATTTTTGTTGGTTTTGCATTTGATTTTTTTTGTCTGCCGGAAAATTGAGTTAAATCTAGATATCAGAATTTAGTCCCTAAATTTGATCGACATTTTCGAAACAAGATGGCGCTAGTGTTTTTCGGTTTTCACAATTGCTTTTTCAATATATAATCCAATTAATTTATTCAGAGACTCAGTATACAAACGGTGGTTTCAACGTTGTTAACAAAAATTATCGACTAATTGACATCAATAAACCAACTTTTTAAGCCCAGTGGATCATTTATTAAACTTGTGTTGTGATATTTTCCATGTTTTCTTGTGTTCATTTACTTCGTTTCAACATTCAAAAATTTCATCTGGTGCATTTTTAATTTGCTTACTATAGGTTATAATCTTCCTAATCTACAAATTTATCTACTATTTTACGCTTTACCAAGCTCAATTCTCTGCTAAAAGTAAGCGATTTTTTATTTTTAAAACGACTACCGTTCAATTCAAAAAATGGTAACATATTTTATCTAATTTAGTATTAATATTAATTATATCAACCAAATTCAGTTCAGTCTAGTCCATATCAAAGCCACAACTAGAATTATCTCTTACATTTTCCCACTGAACTTTTCTGTCAATAATTTAACTGCTGTGAAGTTTGTGTATGCCCATCGTTTAAAAAGGTTTCATAAATAATTTAATTGAATAATAACAGTTTTAATAGTAATTAACAACCTCTCAATTTACTCTGCGCACTACAACATATAAGTTTAAGTAAATAAGTTTATGGAAATGTACCTCAATACTTGAGCATTACCTTGAGTAATGTAACAAAGTGCAATGTGCCGCATTGTTTGCATTCTTGTTGTACTGTGATTGTATTATTGCAACCATTGAGTACTTCAACAAATTACTATTGTTCAATAAATTACTGAAAACGCAGTTTTAAAAAATTACATTTATGTATTACATTTAAAGATCTGCTTACTTTAAAAACGGTTAATTTACTTTTTAAGTCACAAGATTTTGTATATATTTTTTTATTTTTCAATATTGACAATGTCTTAAACATTGTACAATGTACAGTCCATTTCCCTTCCACCAGACGGAAGCTAATTCTTAATTACTCAACTCACCAGTATTAATTTTTATTATCCAACTAATTAAATCCTCATCATGTAATGCACCAGAAAACGACTCAATTGATCCTCTAAAAATAGAAACTCAATCTTTTGGGCATCTCTGGTTAAGCTATAATTAGAATTTACTTGCCTTTTAGTTGTGATCATATGAGGTGATGCTTGGATTATGGGCAATGAGTGACGTGCAAAGTCATCAACCAGAAGGATAATTAATTGTTCCTGACACATTTGAACATATAACAATTAATGCAATACTAGTCTTATCTTTTAGTAATATCCAACAGGGGTTCGAGCTTAGTTATATGTTAGAATATATCCAAGTCAATCGATCAATTAACTCATATACACTTGTCTGTATTGAATTGTGATTGAGTAGATGTGTTTTAATGGCCATATGTATTTGTATAACCATGTACCATGTACGACAATATTGTACCACTACAGAACGAGTGTCTCACTGACTATCGTACACTACCTCTACTATGAATCTACTCATGAGTTGTATACATTGTACGTAGTTGTATGGAGATGTAGCTGTATACAAAAACGTGTTGTACAAAGCTGTACACAATACTTTCCATTCATTAATGGAAAGACATTCTTTGGGTTTATTTGTCTTGAAAATTACTGAGAACAATGACAATGAAAATGTTGATGACATTTTGGTAATACATTACATCTCAAACTGGTTGTGGTGGAATCAATTGCGAAACGTGGAAAATTTTAGCCATTTCAAAGAGATACAACACAAACAATTCTAATATCATCACCAAATACTCACGCAAATACTGGACACGACACAGTCAGTCTACACAATCCAGACAATACGTTCATGCACTTGATAGTAAGGTTTAAAAAAATCTATTGAACTGCAAGGAAATCATTTTTGAAAACTGATTTATCAGCTTTTAAATGGTAATTTTCAATATCCTGTACAGAATCGCACAGACTTTTCATCACTTCTACCAAACAATGACGATGACAATTGTGTAAAACAAAACACAGGTTTATTATTATCTAATGTACAAATTGCACAATACATAGAAGGTACTATGTAATGATAATTGGATTAATTTGGTCTTTTACTCGTTTGTGATTGTGTGTAAGCACACATTAAAAATATCATTGATAAAGTTTTTATAATTAGTAACTACTTTTCAGAATAGTCCCAATGTCGGTAAATTTATACTTACCTAATAACAGTTTGGCAATTGTTTTATGTCTTGTCACGATTGTCCGGGAATAAATGAAGCCCTCGACATGCACAAGGTCATAAATGGTTAGATCACTCTTTTTGTGCATGAAAGTGAATCACTCGATTCGATGTGTTGCCAAACAAACAAACTGGGTGACACAATCAAATTCACTGAAGATTCATGAAATGTGAATGTTTGAAGATGTCGTTCATTTGTTCTCGGACTAATGTTGGTTTTTGTTTTTTTCTGTTTATCTGTGATTGTCATTGATTTTAAGTGTTTGAACATTAAAAACATTTCAAGTGAAACATAGCTACAATTTACAAACTTTGGATTAATTTCTCGCAAATAGCTACATTTAAAATGGTACAATTTTCTTTTTTATAATTCAAAACTCTTTAATAATATTATGTGCATTTTTTAATATTATATTTTTTATGTTTTAAAATTTTGAAATTTTGAAAAAAACTGATTTGATAGACCACTGAAAAGTTGACAAATTCGGACAATTGAATTCAATGATTGTTCAATTGATTTAGAGTTGTTCATATACTTTCCTCAATCTTCTGGTTGTTTCTAATCGACTAATCTACAAAATCAACTCTTAACTCAACATTTTCTCGATTAATGTCATAAGAACATTCTTACAGTTGTAGTTTCTATTCAACTTGTTTCGCACCAATACAGTCCAGCAAAAAGTAAGAAATGTATTTGTCTTTGAAAGTACTTTTTAAATTGTAAATTGAATTGATCGATATCAATATGTTCATAGGAAGGTAACTACATTTTGAATTATTCTAAAGTTTAGAGTAAGATATTTAATGTTTAATCATCTTCGGAATTACTGTTGAACTCAAGGTTAATTTTATGTTTAAAATGTTTAAAATTTTGTGTTTTTAAAAAACTCAAAATTTTAATTATTATAAAATTAGTAATGTTACATTGAATATTGCATTAACTAAATATTGCATCATGTCAGTTTAATTGTTCCGATGCAAAGGTTGCTAATTTTTATTAACGCTTTTTTGGTTTTACCTTCTATTGCATCATTGAGTATTTTTCCATTTATTTTTTGTTAAGTTTTCTGAAGGGTATTGTTCGTGTTTTATTGGCGAGATACAAGGCTTAATGCGTACAACCCAATGAGTATTTCTTAATCTAGACACTAATAAAGCCATTACACGGATAGACCTTTAACTTTTTATCAGCAGTCGAGTTTTTAAGGTTGTTTAGATAACACGCTTCCACTCATTCATTACTGATGAGTCATTTGTAAATATTCTGAGGTGACAAATTGGTGTGATAACAAACATCTATTATAATCTTTTTTTTTATTGTATTAAATTTTTCTTCTCAACAGGTTTTGCCGAGAAGTTGTTGCGTGCTCGACTTTTGAAAAAATTTTATAAAACCAAAAAGAAAGTGGAAATTCAGACGGTTGAATTGTC